>SJYW01016493.1:26255-37800 GCA_006410735.1 Raphicerus campestris | reverse complement strand
GTCAAGGCTATGGTTTTTCCAGTAGTCATGTATGGTTGTGAGAGTTGGACTGTGAAGAAGGCTGAGTGCCGAAGAATTGATGCTTTTGAACTGTGGTGTTGGAGAAGACTCTTGAGAGTCCCTTGGACTGTGAGGAGATCCAACCAGTCCCTTCTGAAGGAGATCAACCCTGAGATTTCTTTGGAAGGAATGATGCTAAAGCTGAAACTCCAGTACTTTGGCCACCTCATGCGAAGAGTTGACTCATTGGAAAAGGCTGATGCTGGGAGAGATTGGGGGCAGGAGGAGAAGGGGACAACCGAGGATGAGATGGCTGGATGGCATCACTGACCTGATGGACATGAATCTGAGTGAACTCTGGGAGATGGTGATGGACAGGGAGGCCTGGCGTGCTGCGATTCCTGGGGTCGCAAAGTGTTGGACACGGCTGAGCGACTGAACTGAACTGTAAGGATGTATTATTTGTATAAGTATACATAATTATAAATGTATCTTTTATACTACAGTTCATATCATGCCATCTTACCTTTGCTTGAAAAATTATACATTTTAATTACTACCAATTTAAGATTTTAAGTAAGTGGTAAGCTCTACAAAATGATAAAATATAGCTGTTAAGTTCCACAGATATTTCAGTGAATAAGGTTAAATTTCAGTTTTTTTAAAAAACTACTTATACCCCCTACAATAAGGCAATATAAGATTAGCATAAAGGAGTCCCCTTTTGTTTTGGAGGGTGTTAAGTATGACAGGTCCTGAAAGAAAGAAAATAAACCAGACAGCTCTCATTTTTATAGAATCTGTCTTATGCAACGTTAAGGGATCCTGTGATGTAAATTTTCTAAGTCAAAAAGCAGGTGCTTTGCCAATAATCCTGAAATAGATGTTTTAGTAACTTTTAACATCGTTTATTAACATCATTCTTTTACGCCTTTAAAAAATTCAGTATTATCATTTTGATTACAAAGTTTTTATCTTTATTGACTGATTCTGAACGCCAGTTTTAAGTTTTCCAGTTACCTATAAACCATAATGACAAGACTGACAAGGTCCCCCTGCCCGTGTGTTACAGACCTACAGAGGGAGCCTATATTCTGCTAGTAATTGCCAATTTAGTGTGAATAAAGACTGAATTAGACAACTTGGACTTGAATTCTGGTTCAGCCATTTACTAGCTCGGTGATCTTTACAAAGTCAAGTAAATTTCTGTTTCCTCATCTCCAGAATGGGAGGGTTATCGACCTAATGAGGTAGGTGAAAATTAATATAATCTGAGTGACTTTATTAAGCACTCACTCTGTCATGCACAGGGCACTGTTACAGCTGTGTGGGCATTCTGTCTCTTCTAGGAAGATATCCGGGGGCACCCCAGCCCTATGAAGTTGATGTTGCAGAGCTAACTTCTAACTTTTCAGGACAATTAGGTGCTTATAGTGTATATTACTTTGTATTTTTAATGATGTCTTTAAATTATTTCTTTAAAATATTTGTGCTTTGGTTATAAAAGTGTTGCAAAAATACTTGATATAGAAATCAAAAAATATTTGATATAGAAATCAAAGAATCATAAATTCCACCACTCTTTAGGTAACCATAGTTGTATACCTGGTGTGTGTGTTTCTGGTATTTTTCTTCATAACACATGTTGCTTTTATAAAACAAAAGTACATTTTTTAAAAAACCAAAACTGCACTGTTATCACACTTTCCACTGACTATAGTGTTTTCCCATGACATTTTTTACAATATGGTATGTAATACACAATTTAAACATCTGAAAAACAGAAGTTTGAATTTTGTATTGATTTAATTTTTGGGTTTTTGTTTTTATATTTAAAAACATAACCCCTACCTCCCCAGCTAGACTGCAAATGACTACAAGCGTTAAGTTCTGAGATTTCTTTCTCAATGTCTTCTTCAAAGCCTCATTCATGGGAAAATTGGATAAAAATGGTTATTTTGATTGTTTAAATGATTCTGAATACAGACCAAACCTAATCTGTCCCAGTCTCTTCTGGCTTTCAGTTGATATCTCTTTGAAACTGTTAGTGGATATTTACTGGAACTCTGTTCAATAGCTGCTCAAGTGTTGACTTTATTTATACTCATCTAAGAATTATACTGACCACTCGAGTTAATTTTATTTTAAATGGATTTTTAAAATTTTAGGTCTCAAAAGATTTTTTATTTTATAAATCTTGTTTTATCCTAATGTTAAAATGATAGAAAAGTTAATGTACAGTTATTACATTGAGTTTCATTACAGTGTGTTTCTTTGGAAAATAAATATTAATCCTACATGGGTAATGAAGATTAAATCATGTAATTGGGAAAAAATAGATTTTGGATTGGGATTTAATTGATTACCTACAGATATAGACACAATTACACCTGTGGTTTGGACTCTGGGAACCTCATGAGGAGCTTCAGTGTCTCCAGTTTAACAAGAATAGGTCCAGGAGATTTCCTTACTTACTCCAGGAAACTCATGATGTTGTTTTTTGTGACCAAAGCCTGCCAGCAATTGTATGTGATGATAATTATAATGTAATAGATTTTCTCCTAAAGATCAGTAGTTATATTTTTAAGCTTTTCTTTTTTCTTTTCACTGGGGTTTTCTGCAAATTTTTATTATAAGAAAAAAAAATACTCATATACCCTTAAGTTTACTAGTTAATATTTTGTCACATGCATTTTCCTTCCTCCCTGCAGCCTTCATTTAAAAGTAAGGTTCAGGTACCATATCTCTACATAATTTAGAAAAAGACATTCTATATTCTACAATAGCATTGTCACAATTTTTTAAAATTCAGCTGTTAATAGTTTAACAATTGTCCATATTCACACTTCACCAGATTGTCCCAATATTGTTCTTTACACTGATTTATTTCAATCCCATATCCAGTCAGTAATTGTATATTTTTAGTCTCCTTTTATTTTGCACAGTTTACCTGCTTTTTTGTTTCTTCCGTAGCATTTGTTTTTGAAGAATTCAGGCTGTCCTCAAAAAACTGTTCCACAATTTGGGTTTCTCCCAGTGTTTTCTCATGCTGAGATTTGAGTTAAATAGTTCCTGTAATAATCCAAAGAATGCCTACACAATGGTGAAATTTTGTTGGGAAACAGATTTATGCAATCTCAGTGCCAACCCATATATTATGTACTAACAGAGATAAAGGAACTTATGATAGAGAAGTTGGGCATGTACCACCTCAACCAAGTGTTCAAACTTAAAATCACCAATTAATAGTAATTTTATGTTTTTCTCAAAGAATCAATTTTGGCAGCACATGAAGTCACTGTCCAGTTACTGGTGATGTCAGTGTGATCACTTGTTTAAGGTGGTACATGCCAGGGTTTCCATCATAAAGTACTTCTATCTCTTACTTAGTAATCTATGGGTTGATATTTCAAGATTGCATAAATCCTGTTTCCCAAGAAAATTTTACCAAATTATGTAAGGATTTTTGGACCATCCTTACCCAAATCAGGTACTATACCAGAGATTGCAAATGGTAATTTTTTAGTTCTTTCAATTCCTCCATTTACTAGATAACCCCCACCAACTTATTATTCACTTTTGGATTCTTTTTACTTAGTATTCATTATTGTCCTATGGGACTTCCCTGTAGCTCAGATGGTAAAGAATAAAGAATCTGGAACAATATATAATATATGTTAGGTTTACCTTGTACATTGCCCCCTTAGACGTAGAAAGTAATATTTTGAAATCAGTGTTAGGGTGTTATTCTAGGGTGTTATTCCTGTGTCCGTAGCACTATTTATGATAGACAGATATGGAAACAACCTAAATGTCCATCAATGGATGAATGGATAAAGAAGATATGGTTATACAATAGAATATTACTCAGCCATAAAAAGAATGAGATAATGCTATTTGCAGCAATATGGATGAAAGTAGAGATCATACTAAGCAAAGTCGGAAGGAGACAAATACTGTATGATATCACTTACATATGGAAGCTACAACATAACACAAATGAACATATTTATGAAACAGAAACCGACTCACAGAGAACAAACTCCTAGTTGCCAAAGGGGAAGGAAGGACTGAGAGTTTGGGATTAACAGATACAAACTAGTATATATATAGGGTAGAATAGATAAACAAGGTCCTACTGAATAGCACAGGGAACTATATTCAATATCCTGTGATAAATCATAATGGGAAAGAATTTGAAATATATATATATATGTATAACTGAATCATTTTGATATATAGTAAAAACAAGATTATAAATCAACTATACTTAAAAAAAATTTTTTTTAATTGGGGTGCTATATAGGCCCATGTAAGTGGGCAAAGTTTACACATATAAACACATTTTATAATATCTTGATAACCCAATTCCAGTCCAGTGGCTCAGAGTTCTTTCTCTGCACCTTCCCCTTCCACTCCTCCCACCTCCATTTAATATTTTAACACCCTTCTCTCAATGAGAATCCTGGTTCCTAACATCAGTATATTACTCTTTACTCTTAAAATACACACAAAATGGTTTTAAAATCACTAAACGAGGTAACAAGGTACAGTGCAAGATTTCTTCAACAATTTCTTCAGAAAAACTGTTCCCTGGGTTATTGAATTAACTCTGTTACCTGTTTTCATATACAACTAGGTTCATTTGTTCTTTGTATTCATCTATAGGATTTTTTCTTTCTTGTTGATTTATTGTTTAAACATGTAAAATTTTAACATGGTCAAAAGTCAAAATTGTACTAAAAAGTTGAAGGAGCCCCATTCTTACCCACCCTCTATGGTGGAACCAATTTTATTGCTGATTTATATTTCATTTTGCAAATTAAGGAAATGTACATATTCATATCCTTTTGTATGCAAAGCAGACTGTGTACTCTTGTACTTTGCTGTGTTTTCTTCTTAGTATATATCATGTCAGCTCTATACTTAAATTTTGTACATCCTAATGAATGGGGTCGCAAAAAGTCAGACACGACTGAATGACTGAACTGAACTGAATGAATGTAAAACCCCAATAAATTTGACAAACATAAAAACAAACCTCAGTGTGGATATCAGAGCAACATGTAAAATGTTCATGATCTATGAGTATTTGTTATGGCTTATAATGGTTAAACACGAAAACAACTATATGTAATGTTTTTAATACTTGATTGACAAGATCAGTGTTAAAATCCACATACAGAATAATCTAAAAGTCAGATTTTCCATTCCTGCAGCATTTGCACCATGACTAGGATGGTCCATGTGGAACAAAGCAACATGAAGAAATATTGGAAGAAATATTACTCAAAACTGACATCTGCAAAAACCAAAAAATTAGATACTTCTCTAGTTTTCCATCATTGTGTAAAACATAACAAAATTCTTAACATTCCTTATTTGGTGAAACATTCATTTTTGGTGTGATTTGGTTTTCTGTTTATAAATCTACATGTGGGAAGATGAATTCAGTTTTAGTTATAGTGACTACAAGATGCCTATGAGCTATCAGTTAAAGATTCATAGCCCTCCATTGGAAATGTGAGTCTGGAGCTTAGCATATAGACCGAGAGCATGGGTTGTACTGTAATAATGAAAGCTCTGGTGATGAATAGAGTAGTGGCTAGAAGATTATAAAAACAGGAAGGTCCATGACAATTCCTTAGGGAAATTACTCTCAGTAAACAAAGAGGAAGAGGTGGTAAGTAAGGAATGCATGCATGCACGCGAAGTCATTTTAGTCATGTCAGGCTCTGTGCGACACTATGGAATATAGCACACCAGGCTCCTCTGCCCGGGATTTCCCAGGCAAGAATACTGGAGTGGATTGCCACGTCGTCCTCCAGGGAATCTTCTTAGCCCAGAAACACTTCATTCTTTAAACTGTTAAGTTTGCTTGGCAGTACATAGTTATGGATATTTACAAGAAAGATTAGAAGAGCCTTCAAAGATAATAGTAGATATAATTGAAGTTGTGGAACAAGGACTAACTTACACAAGTTGTCAAAACCAGTCTTAATCACAATGAGGCTTCATAACTGTCTCTCATTTTGAATAGTTCCCTAGAACAGTCACATGGCCAACTATGACCTATGAATAAAATCAGGCCAGCCTGAGCCAAGAAGAGTTTAAGTAAATAAAATTTGTAATAAGTAAATAAACTTATTGGATTCAATATCTCCTTTGAAAGGGAAACTAAAGCACAGTATTCTTTAGTAAGACAGCTATTAGGTCAAATGTCAGATATACCACTTGCACTTGACCTCTATTGCCTTAGTGCCCTTATCAAGTGTCACTGAATCAATCAGCACTTAGTAGATACTTGATAAATATTAAATACTTTTCTTTCATGAAAATTTACATCATTTATTAAATATTGTTTGTGGCCAGGCATTTGGCTAAATTGATGTNATGAATTCAGTTTTAGTTATAGTGACTACAAGATGCCTATGAGCTATCAGTTAAAGATTCATAGCCCTCCATTGGAAATGTGAGTCTGGAGCTTAGCATATAGACCGAGAGCATGGGTTGTACTGTAATAATGAAAGCTCTGGTGATGAATAGAGTAGTGGCTAGAAGATTATAAAAACAGGAAGGTCCATGACAATTCCTTAGGGAAATTACTCTCAGTAAACAAAGAGGAAGAGGTGGTAAGTAAGGAATGCATGCATGCACGCGAAGTCATTTTAGTCATGTCAGGCTCTGTGTGACACTATGGAATATAGCACACCAGGCTCCTCTGCCCGGGATTTCCCAGGCAAGAATACTGGAGTGGATTGCCACGTCGTCCTCCAGGGAATCTTCTTAGCCCAGAAACACTTCATTCTTTAAACTGTTAAGTTTGCTTGGCAGTACATAGTTATGGATATTTACAAGAAAGATTAGAAGAGCCTTCAAAGATAATAGTAGATATAATTGAAGTTGTGGAACAAGGACTAACTTACACAAGTTGTCAAAACCAGTCTTAATCACAATGAGGCTTCATAACTGTCTCTCATTTTGAATAGTTCCCTAGAACAGTCACATGGCCAACTATGACCTATGAATAAAATCAGGCCAGCCTGAGCCAAGAAGAGTTTAAGTAAATAAAATTTGTAATAAGTAAATAAACTTATTGGATTCAATATCTCCTTTGAAAGGGAAACTAAAGCACAGTATTCTTTAGTAAGACAGCTATTAGGTCAAATGTCAGATATACCACTTGCACTTGACCTCTATTGCCTTAGTGCCCTTATCAAGTGTCACTGAATCAATCAGCCCTTAGTAGATACTTGATAAATATTAAATACTTTTCTTTCATGAAAATTTACATCATTTATTAAATATTGTTTGTGGCCAGGCATTTGGCTAAATTGATGTGTATTTGCTAGGATCTCTATTTAAGTAATTTTTTAAAACCTTAATCATAATGTAAGATAGATAAAGCAGGATGCCTACAGATAAAAATAGAACTTATAAAATAATGTACAGTTTTTTTTTAAGTGAATGTTCTTTATTTTTTTAATTTTTATTTTTACTTTATTTTGCTTTACAATACTGTATTGGTTTTGCCATACATTGACATGAATCAGCCACAGGTGTACATGAGTTCCCAATCCTGAACCCCCCTCCCACCTCCTTAGAGTTTCATTTTTTAATTTGTATTTATAATCGAGAATAAACAGGACCTAGCAGTCCTGTTGTGAATACTTGAACTAATTAATGGTTTTATGAGTAAGCAATGGAAATAATGTATTTGAATACAGAGTGATTAAGCATATGTTACTATCTAACTTGAATATACTCTTTAATGAATATTTCAAGAGAAAATCAATAATAGTAGGTTATACTGTAATATCTGCTGATATTTTTCTTTATGAATACACACACCATGATCATTATCAGTAACCCTGCCCTTGAACCACTGCTGTAAAACTCCTCACCAAACCCTCAGGTTGTGATACACAGTTTTTGAGACATGAACCTGCTGTGTCCTGCTTTGTCTGGTAAAGCAACAAAACTATTCTTTTCTGTTTCACCCAAAACTCTTTAAGATTCAATTCAGTATCGGTGCACAGAGGCTGGGTTTTCAGCATTAATACAAATTTACAATTCTTAAAATGAAGGAAATATTTTGGACATCATATGATTTTTACAAAGGAATTTCCATGTGAGTCTAAAGTAATATGCACCACAATTGAAGCATGCTTTACTCTTAAAAATGGCAGTTCACCTAAGGGAACACAGTAGTACACTTGTGAAATATAGATTATACATTTGCAAGACACATAATAATTGATCTTTAAAATATTACTAACAATGAGGAGATAAACGATTATAGAGAACCATAAGATGAAGAGGAATCAAGTAAGTATGCTAGGGAAAGACAGGGAAGCCTGGCATGCTGCAGTCCATGGGGTCGCTAAGAGCTGGACACAACTGAGTGAGTGAATAACAAAGTATGTAAAAATGTGGAAGGACCCGAGGTGGATATACTGCAATTTTGCTGTGTATTAAAGGATCACTCACCTAGAGCCAGAATCCTGGAATGTGAAGTCAAGTGGACCTTAGGAAGCATCACTATGAACAAAGCTAGTGGAGGTAATGGAATTCCAGTTGAGCTATTTCAAATCCTAAAAGATGATGCTGTGAAAGGGCTGCACTCAGTATGGCAAGCAAATTTGGAAAACTCAGCAGTAGCCATAGGACTGGAGAAGGTCAGTTTTCAATCCAATCCCAAAGAAAGGCAATGCCAAAGAATATTCAAACTACCACACAATTGCACTCATCTCACATGCTAGCAAAGGAATGCTCAAAATTCTACAAGCCAGGCTTCAACAGTACATGAACCATGAACATCCAGATGTTCAAGCTGGATTTAGAAGAGGCAGAGGAACCAGAGATCAAATTGCCAACATCCATCAGAACATCAAAAAAGCAAGAGAGTTCCAGAAAAACATCTACTTATGCTTTATTGACTATGCCAAAGCCTTTGATTGTTTGGATCACACAAACTGTGGAAAATTCCTAAAGAAATGGGAATAACAGACCACCTTACCTGACTCATGAGAAATCTATGTGCATGTCAAGAAGCAACAGTTAGAACTGAATGTTGAACAACACACTGATTCCAAATCTGGAAAGGAGTATGTCAAGGCTGTATATCGTCACCCTGTTTGTTTAACTTAAATGCAGAGTACATCATGTGAAATGCCAGGCTGGATGAAGCACATGCTGGAATCAAGATTGTAGGGAGAAATATCAATAACTGCAGATATGCAGATGACACCAACCATATGGCAGAAAGCGAAAAGGAACTGAAGAGCCTCTTGATGAAAGTGAAAGAGGAAATTGAAAAACCTGGCATAAAACTCAACATTCAGAAAACTAAGATCATTCAAAAAACTAACGTCATCTAGTCCCATCACTTCAAGGCAAATAGATGGGGAAACTATGGAAACAGTGACAGACTATTTTCTTGGGCTCCAAAATCACTGCAGATAGTGACTGTAGCCATGAAATTAAAAGATGCTTGCTCCTTGAAAGAAAAGCTATGAAAAACCTAGACAGCATATTTAAAAGCAGAGACATTACTTTCCCAGTGAAGGTCTATCTAGTCAAAGCTATGATTTTTCCAGTAGTCATGTATGGATGAGAGTTGAACTATAGAGCAAGCTGAGTGCCAAAGAATTGAACTGTGGTGTTGGAAAAGACTCTTGAGGTCCCTTGGACAGCAAGGAGATCCAACCAGTCCATCCTAAAGGAAATCAGTCCTGAATATTCATTAGAAGGACTGATACTGAAGCTAAAACTCCAATACTTTGGCCACCTGGTGCAAAGAACTGACTCATTTAAAAAGACCTTGATGCTGGGAAAGATTGAAGGCAGGAGGAGAAAGGGATGACAGAGGGTGAGATGGTTGGAAGGCATCACTGACTCAATGAACAGGAGTTTGAGTAAGCTCCAGGAGTTGGTGATGGACAGGGAAGCCTGGCATGTTGTAGTCCATGGGGTCGCAGACTCCAGCAGGACTGAGTGACTGAACTGAACTGAACTGAAGCAAAGGATAAACTGAGATAAGTGAAGAATTGTTTCAGTTAAATTTCCCAAGGATCAAATACACAATCCATTTTGCTTTGGGTTAAACCATTTAAAGAAATATATGGAGAGAATTCCAGAGAAGGAAACAATATCCAAATATCAAAAGGTGGATCATATTAAAAAATAAAAAGTGGGGTCCTAAAATGGCGGAGGAATAGGACAGGGGGACCACTTTCTCCCCCACAAATCCATCAAAAGAACATTTAAATGCTGAGTAAATTCCACAAAACAACTTCTGAATGCCAGCAGAGTACATCAGGCACCCAGAAAAGTAGCCAATTGTCTTTGAAAGGAGATGTTTGATCAACGGTGCTGTATAGAAGGAAAAGCCCTGAGACTACTGTAAAAATAAAACTGAAAACCAGAAGCAGGAGGCTTAAGTCCAAATCCTGAGAACACCAGAGAATTCCTGACTCCAGGGAACATTAATCAACAGGAGCTCATCAAACACCTCCATACCTACACTGAAACCAAGCACCACCCAAGGGCCAACAAGTTCCAGATCAAGACATGCCATGCAAATTCTCCAGGAACACAGGAACACAGTCCTGAGCTTCAATATACAGGCTGCCCAAAGTTACTCCAAGACCACTGACATCTCATAACTCATTACTGGACACTTCATTGCACTCCAGAGAGAAGAAATCCAGCTCCACCCACCAGAACACCAACACAAGTTTCCCTAACCAAGAAACCTTGACAAGCCACCTGTACAACCCCACCCACAGTGAGGAAACTCCACAATAAAGAGAACTTCACAAACTCCAGAATACAGAAAGACCACCCCAAACTCAGCAATATAAACAAGGTGAAGAGATAGAGGAATACCCAGCAGGTAAACGAATAGGATAAATGCCCACCAAACCAAACAAAAGAGGAAGAGATAGGGAATCTACCTGATAAAGAATTCTGATAGTGAAAATGATCTAAAATCTTGAAATCAAAATGGAATCACAGATAAATAGCCTGGGGACAAGGATTGAGAAGATGCAGGAAAGGTTTAACAAGGACCTAGAAGAAATAAAGAGTCGATATATAATGAATAATGCAATAAATGAGATCAAAAACACTCTGGAGGCAACAAATAGAATAACAGAGGCAGAAGATAGGATTAGAAGATAGGATTATTTCTAGGATTAGAAATAAATGAATCAAAGAGGAAAAAAGAAAAACGAACTAAAGGAAGTGAGGACAATCTCAGAGACCTCCAGGACAATATTAAATGCCCCAACATTCAAATCATAGGAGTCCCAGAAGAAGAAGACACACACACACACACAAAAAAGACCATGAGAAAATACTTGAGATAATAGTTGAAAACTTCCCTAAAATGGGGAAGGAAATAATCACCCAAGTCCAGGAAACCCAGATAGTCCCTTGGGATAAACCCAAGGTGAAACACCCCAAGACACATATTAATCAAATTAACAAAGATCAAACACAAAGAACAAATATTAAAGCAGCAAGGGAAAAACAACAAATA
>SJYW01016493.1:11792-25941 GCA_006410735.1 Raphicerus campestris | reverse complement strand
TTGAACTGTGGTGTTGGAAAAGACTCTTGAGGTCCCTTGGACAGCAAGGAGATCCAACCAGTCCATCCTAAAGGAAATCAGTCCTGAATATTCATTAGAAGGACTGATACTGAAGCTAAAACTCCAATACTTTGGCCACCTGGTGCAAAGAACTGACTCATTTAAAAAGACCTTGATGCTGGGAAAGATTGAAGGCAGGAGGAGAAAGGGATGACAGAGGGTGAGATGGTTGGAAGGCATCACTGACTCAATGAACAGGAGTTTGAGTAAGCTCCAGGAGTTGGTGATGGACAGGGAAGCCTGGCATGTTGTAGTCCATGGGGTCGCAGACTCCAGCAGGACTGAGTGACTGAACTGAACTGAACTGAAGCAAAGGATAAACTGAGATAAGTGAAGAATTGTTTCAGTTAAATTTCCCAAGGATCAAATACACAATCCATTTTGCTTTGGGTTAAACCATTTAAAGAAATATATGGAGAGAATTCCAGAGAAGGAAACAATATCCAAATATCAAAAGGTGGATCATATTAAAAAATAAAAAGTGGGGTCCTAAAATGGCAGAGGAATAGGACAGGGGGACCACTTTCTCCCCCACAAATCCATCAAAAGAACATTTAAATGCTGAGTAAATTCCACAAAACAACTTCTGAATGCCAGCAGAGTACATCAGGCACCCAGAAAAGTAGCCAATTGTCTTTGAAAGGAGATGTTTGATCAACGGTGCTGTATAGAAGGAAAAGCCCTGAGACTACTGTAAAAATAAAACTGAAAACCAGAAGCAGGAGGCTTAAGTCCAAATCCTGAGAACACCAGAGAATTCCTGACTCCAGGGAACATTAATCAACAGGAGCTCATCAAACACCTCCATACCTACACTGAAACCAAGCACCACCCAAGGGCCAACAAGTTCCAGATCAAGACATGCCATGCAAATTCTCCAGGAACACAGGAACACAGTCCTGAGCTTCAATATACAGGCTGCCCAAAGTTACTCCAAGACCACTGACATCTCATAACTCATTATTGGACACTTCATTGCACTCCAGAGAGAAGAAATCCAGCTCCACCCACCAGAACACCAACACAAGTTTCCCTAACCAAGAAACCTTGACAAGCCACCTGTACAACCCCACCCACAGTGAGGAAACTCCACAATAAAGAGAACTTCACAAACTCCAGAATACAGAAAGACCACCCCAAACTCAGCAATATAAACAAGGTGAAGAGATAGAGGAATACCCAGCAGGTAAACGAATAGGATAAATGCCCACCAAACCAAACAAAAGAGGAAGAGATAGGGAATCTACCTGATAAAGAATTCTGATAGTGAAAATGATCTAAAATCTTGAAATCAAAATGGAATCACAGATAAATAGCCTGGGNCCCTGAGTTGGGAAGATGTATATAGTGCAAGGGATCGCGAAGAGTCGAACACAACTGAGTGACTTTCACTTCACTTCAACATAGCTAAAAGAAGAAATAAGCAATAATACTAATAGTTGGGGACCTTAATACCCCACTCTCAAGAATGAATAGGTTATTCAAGTAGATATGCAATCAGTTAGGAAACAGCAAATATAAACACTAAAGATTGCACAGATCTAAAGGATATATACAGAATATTCCATCCAACAATAGCAGAACACACATTCTTCTCAATTTCTCTTTTCTTTTCTCCTAGAAAAGATATATTTTCTAAGATAGACTGTATGTTAAGCCACAAAATGTGTCTTCTTAAATTCAAGGAGACTGAAGTCATACCAAGTATGCTCTCAGACCATAATGATATGAAACAAGATATCATTAACAGAAGGAAAATGGGAACATTAAGAATATGTGGAAATTAAGATTCTCCTGAACAAACAATAAATTTTTTTTAACAATCAAAGGGGGAATAAAAAAGTATCTTGAGACAAATGAAAGTAAAAATACGACATACCAAAACTTTGGGGATGCAGCAAAAACAGTTGTAAGAGCGAAGTCCATAGCAATAAATGCCTCCATTAAAAAACAAGGAAGATCTCAAATAAACAACCTAACTCTGGCTTAGGAACTAAAACAGACTGAACCCAAGATTAGCAGAAGAGATAATAAATTTTAGGACAGAAATAAATGAAACAGAGAACAGGAGAAACAATAGAAAATACTAACAAGACTAAGAGTCAGTTCCTTGAAGAGATAAAATTGACAAACTGTTAGCTAAGCTAATCAAGGGGAAAAGAGAGGGTGCAAGTCAGCAAAATTATAAATGAAAAAGGAGGCATTACAACTGATACTGCAGATATACAAAAGCACCATCTATGATATACAAAAGAGGCACATATGTCAACAAACTAGACAACCCAGACGAACTGGAAAAATCCTTAGAAATATCCACTCTACTGAAACTGAATCAGGAAGAAACAGAAGATCTAGATAGACCAATTATTAGTAAGGGGTTGAATCAGTAATCAAAAATCTTCCAAGGAAAGAAGCCTAGGATCAGAAGACTCCATTGGTGGATTTTACGAAAGATTAGAGAAGAATTAAAACCAATACTTCTCAAACTCTTCCAAAATACCTAAGAGGAGGGAACAGTCCCAAACTGACTTTATGAGGCCAGCATTACCGTCACACCAAAAGCCAGATAAAGAAACTACCAGAAAAACTACAGGCCAATATCTGTGGTGAATGTAGGTGTGAAAATTTAAGAATCTCAATTAAAATTTTAACAAACCAAATTCAGCAACTTCTGAAAAGGGTCATTCACCATGATCAAATAAGAATTTGTCCCTGGGATGCATGGATAGTGCAATATATACAAATCAATCAATGTGATACATCACCTAGATACAATGAAAGAAAAAAAAATCATATGGTCACTTCAGTAGATACAGAAAAAGCATTTGACAAAATACAACATTTGTTCATGATTTTTAAAAAATAACTCAACTTTCACCAAATTACAAATGAGAATACTTAAACATAAATAAGGGCCATATGTAACAAGCCCACACCTAGTATCATACTCAGTGGTGAAAAGTGAAGGCAATTTCCTCTAACATCAGTAACAAGTNTTTAAAAAATAACTCAACTTTCACCAAATTACAAATGAGAATACTTAAACATAAATAAGGGCCATATGTAACAAGCCCACACCTAGTATCATACTCAGTGGTGAAAAGTGAAGGCAATTTCCTCTAACATCAGTAACAAGTAAGGGGTGCCCTCTCTCATGACATCTATTCAACATAATACTGGAAGTCCTAGCTAGAGCAACCAGCAAGAAACAGAAATAAAAGACATCAGAATTGAAAGGGAAATAGTAATACTGTCTCTATTTCCAGAGGACATGAATATATACATATATATATATATCTGTGTGTGTGTGTGTGTGTATAAAACTCTAAAGATACCATCAAAGATTGTTAGGTATAACAAATGAATTTAGTAAAGTTACAGGATATAAAATTAACATGAAAAAATTGTAGCATTTCTATACACTAACAACAAACTACCCAAAAAAGAGGTAAAATAATCCCTTTTACAATAGCATCAACAACAATAATATACTTGTAGATGAAAGATCTGTAAAGTGAACACTACAAGATATTGATGAAATAAATTGAAGAAGAGGAAAATAAATGGAAAGACATCCTGTGTTCATGGACTGAAAGATTAATATTGTAAAAATGTTAATCAATACAACCAAAAGCCATCTATAGATACAATAAAATTTCTATCAAGATTCCAATGGTATTTTTTTACAGATGTAGAAAAACAATTCTAAAATTTATATAGAATCACAGAAGATCCTCAATAGTCAAAGCAATCTTGAGAAAGAAAACAAAAAGGGAGGCATCACTCTTCCTGATTTCACTCTGGCTATACTGTAAAACTTGAGTAATCAAAACACTATGGTACTGGCATAAAAACAGACAAACCAATGGAACAGAATTTAAAGCCCAGAAATAAACTCAGTTATATATGGCCAACCAATTTTTGACAAGGGAGCCAAGCATACTCAATGGAGAAAAGATAGTCTCTTCAATAAATGGTGCTGGGAAAACTGGATATTCACATGTAAAAGAATAAAATAATGTACCTATCTTACACGCCTTACAAAACCATGAGCCATAAAACTTATAGAAGAAAACATAAAGGAAAAGCTCCTTAACATGGATCTTGGCAACAATTTTTTGCATATGATACCAAATCGCAATCAACAATATCTAAAATAAGTAAGCAGGACTATATCAAGCTAAAAAGCTTCTGCAGAGCAGAAGAAATGATCATAAAAATAAAAAGTCAACTTAAATAATGGGAAAAAGTATTTGCAAACTATATGTCTGAAAGGTTAATATCCAAAATATACAAAGAACTCATACAACTCAATAGCAACAAAACAAACAACCTGCCCCTAATAATCCAATTTTTAAATGACAAAAGGCCCCGAATAGGCATTTTCATATAGACAAAGATATGAATGGTTGACAAGTATATAAAAAGATGCCCAGTATCACTAGTCATGAGGGAAATGAAGATCAAAACCACAATGAGGTAACAACTCATGCTTGTTGGAATGGTTAGCATCAGAGATAATAAATTCTGGCAAGGATGTGGAGAAAAGCAAACACTTGCGCACTGTTAGTGGGATTGTAAATTGGCACAGTCACTATGAAAAAATAGCATGGAGGCTCCTCAATAAACCAAAAATAGAGTTTCCATATGATCCTGCAATCCCACTCCTGAGCATATATCCAGAAAATTCTAATTCAAAAAAATACATACACTCTATGTTCATATCAGCACTATTTATAATAGTTAAGACACAGAAACAACTTAAGTACCTATAGATGGATGAATGGATAAAGAATTTGTGGGATATATACACAATGGAATATTATTCAGCCATAAAAAGGGGGGAATCCTGCCATTTGTGACAAGAAATAACCTTGAGGGGATTGTGCTAAGTGAAATCGGTCAGACAAAGACATATACTTTATGAGCTCTCTTATATGTGGAATCTTTAAAAACAAACAAACAAAAAAACTCAAAGGAAAAAAAAATTAGATTTCTGGTTACCAGAAGCAGGGCAGGGAGTATTGAGGGAATTGCTGAAAGTTGTCAAAATGTACAAACTTCCAGTTATAAGATAAATAAGTACTATGGATGTAAAATATATCATTTTGATCATAGTTAATTTAACACTATTGCGTGACACACATGTAAATTGTTAACAGTTAATCCTGAGTCCTCATAAGGAAAAAAATGTTTTTTTCCTTTTTTTGCATTCATATGAGATGATGGATGTTAGCTAAACTTACGTCGTAATCATTTCATGATATATGTAAGTCAAATTATTATGCTAGACACTTTAAAGTTATATAGTGCTCGTGCTGAGTTCCTTGAGTCATGCCTGACTTTTTGTGACCCTGTGGACAGTAGCCCACCAGGCTCCTCTGTCTATGGGATTATCTCAGCAAGAATACTGGAGTGGTAAGGGGCTTCCCTGGTGGCTCAGATGGTAAAGTGTCTGCCTGCAATACAGGAGACACGGGTTCGACCCTTGGGTCAGGAAGATACCCTGGAGAAGGAAATGGCAACTCACTCCAGGATTCTTGCCTGGAAAAATCCCATGGATGGAGGACCACAGGGTCGCAAAGAGTCAGACACGACTCAGCGACTTCGCTTTTGCCATTACCTCCTCCAGGGGATCTTCCCGACCAGGGATTGAACCCATATCTCCTGCACTGCAGGAAGATTTTTTTTTTTTTTTAAACCACTGAGCCACCTAGGAAGCCCAGAGTTATATAGTGCCATATGTCAATTAAATCTCAATAAAACTGAAAATACACAACTAAACTCAACTCTGAAGTTGACAAATATTTTTTGCCTCAAAAAAAGAAAAAGAGGAAGAAATATTAAAGATAGTCCTCCAGGCTGAAAGGAAGTGATATCAGATAGTGGTTCAAACCTAAACAAAGTAACAAAGAGCATCATTAAAGGTAATTTTTAAAGTAATTACAAAAAGCAGCATAATTATGTGTTTTCCTCCTCTTTTTCTAATTGATCTTAAATATCAAGACAAAATTGTAAGTTATAAAAGTGTATTTTTGTCATTAAAGATTATATAATATATATGACAAAATATCACAAAGGAAGGGACAGAGAATGAAGTTACATTGGCACAGGAAATGACACTGGTCAGTTACTTCGATCTATGCAAAGAAATGAAGAGTACCAGAATGATAAATAATAAATAATAAATAATTAATAAATATTGTAAATAAAGTATATTGCAGAGCTGTAGTGCAACCACTAAGAAAATGAATCAAAATATCTTTTTTAAGTGAATAAATGACTTAAAATTCGACCCTGGAAAATAACCACATGATATAAAAGAAAGCAGTAGAGGAATAAACCAATGAAACTACCAAAAGCAAATAGCAAAATAGTATACATAAATTCAACTAGATCAATAATAGCATTAAACGTGAATGAGTTAAATACTCCAAAGAAAAGGCAGAGATTATCAGAATGAATAAAAAACAGGTCCAACTAGATAATGTTATGAGACACACCACAGATTTAAAAATATATGAGTTTGAAAGCAAAGAAATGAAAAAAAGAAACATCAAGTAAACAATAAGTGTAAGTGAACTGAATTGGCTATCCTACTATTAAACAAACTAGACTTTAAGATGAAAACTATTACCAGAGAAAAACAAAAACATCTTATAAAGGGTCACTTCGTAGGGAAGATATAACAAATATATATTACTTGTCTGACAACAAAGCTCTAAAATACACAAAGCAAAAGCTGACAGAATCAAAGAGAAAACTAGATAATTAAACAATAATAGATGGAGACTTCAATACTTCAAGCTGGCTAATGGGCAAAACAACTAGACAGAAAATTAGAAAGACCTGAACAANATTTATGATAAAAAGTCTCCTGAAAGCAGGCATAGAGAACCTACATCAACATGATAAAGGTCATATATGAGAAACCCATAGCTAACATCATACTCAACGCTGAAAAGTTGAAAGAGGAGTAAGACAAGGATGTCTATTTTCATCATGTTCATTCAGCATAGTTTTAAAAGTCCTAGCCATGGCAATCAGAGAAGAAAAACAAAAGGAATCCAGATTATAAAGAGAAAAGTAAATCTGTCACTGTTTGCAGATGACATGATACTGTATATCCTGAAGACATTATCAGGAAACTGCTAGAGATCATCAATGAATTTGGTAAAGTCATAGTATACAAAATTAATATACAGAAATCTATTGCATTTCTAAATGCTAACAACAAAATATCGGAAAGAGAAATTAATAAAAACAATTCCATTTGCTGTCTCATCAAAAAGAATAAAATACAAAGGAATAAACCTACCTAAGGAGGCAAAAGACCTATACTCTGAAAACTGTAAGATGCTGATGAAAGAAACTGAAGACAACACAAACAGATGGAAAAACAAATATTATATGACATCACTTATATGTGAAATCTAAAAAAAATGATACAAATGAGCTTACAAAACAGACTCACAGGCATAGAAAACAAATTTTTGGTTACCAAGGGGGAAGGGGAGGGAATAAGTTGGGAATTTGGGGTTAACAGATACATTCTACTATATATAAAAGTTATCCAACAAGGACCTAGTGAATAGTACAAGATAGTGAATGTT
The DNA here is from genome assembly GCA_006410735.1 of Raphicerus campestris. Lineage (NCBI taxonomy): Eukaryota > Metazoa > Chordata > Mammalia > Artiodactyla > Bovidae > Raphicerus > Raphicerus campestris. Next base: position 18,268 of record SJYW01016493.1, on the reverse strand, counting down.
CACTATCTTGTGTGTGTGCTCAGTTGTGTCCAACTCTTTGCAACCCCATGGACTGTAGCCCACTAGGCTCCTTTGCCCATGGAATTTTCCAGGCAAGAATACTGGAGTGGGTTGCCATTTCCTTCTCCAGGGGTCAGTATCTTGTAATAACCTATAATAGAAAAGAAACTGAAAAAGATTATGCATGTAAACCTGGATCACTATGCTATGCATCTGAAGCTAACATGAGATTGTAAGGCAACTACAATAAAATTTTAAAAAAAAGAAAAAAAAAAAGAACTATCCTATGATGCAGCAATTCTGAGTATTTATCAAATGAAAATGAAAACCCTAATTAGAAAAGAGGTATCCCTATGTTCACTGTAACATTATTTACAATAGCCAAAATATGAAAACACCCTAAATATCTATCAATGGATGAATAGATAGAGAAATTACCACACACACACACACACACACAGAAATACTACTTGGTCATCAAAAAGAAAGAAATCTTGCCATTGACAACATGGTTGGATCTCAAGAGTGTTATGCCAAATAAAATAAGCCAGATAGACAAAAACAAATACTGTATGATATCTCTTATATATGGCAGCTAAAAATAAAAACAAACAAAACCCAAAGATACAGAAAAGAAATCAGCTGTTGCAAGAGGTGGGGGGAAGGAGGTAGGAGGAGTCAGTGAAATTTATATAAACTGAATAAAAGTTTAAAAAAAGGAAAACCATAACTAAACTGATATTATTTGATGCATACTTAAACTAATTCTTTTGCCAATCATTCTATCTTTGCTTGAAAAAAAAGTTGACATGCAAATTGACATCACAATTTTCTTTTATCATTGTTTATCATTGTGTCTTCATTAGTTTTTTGACAGTTAATCTTGCAGATTCGAATTTCTTTTCTATTTTTTCATAATTTTAAGAATACATGCTTACTTTAAAAGTGGAAAATATATAATCTTATTTATTTACAAATGGTACAATAAGTGTTTTTTTTTTTAATTGCTAATTGTGACATCTGAATATGCTTCACTATTTGGGAAATCTCTTTTAACACTTTGTCAAACAATAATTTCAAGGAAACCCAGGGGTCTATGGACCACTTGTTTCAAGAACCACAAGTTATAAGAGGACTTGCTCCATATTTAAATGGGAAGCAGGATAAAATGTAATGAGCATACAATTTAGGTTATATGTATTATAAACCATTAAAAAAGTCCAAATCCATTTTCAATTAGACTATGCACATTCTGGATTTGTCTCATAGCTGCCAAATGGTGTGACCTCCTTCCTCAGTTTTTAATATTTCTTAGAAATTAAGATTTGACCTTAAGATTTGGTAATGTTCAAATTCAACATTTTTAGCAAGAATACATCATGATGGTACAATCATAAAGGCTTTTACAAAAGAAACATCTAGTACAAGTAGGATTGCACAGATTTTCTTCTTCAGAACCTATACAGCCCAATCATAGAGGTGAAATGATATAAAAGAGTACCAGAGCCCCACGGTCACCTGTTAGAACTGGAAAACACTTTCAATAGAAATGTAAGCTAACTGGCTTTCTCAAAGGCATGCAATCGTTTAGAGAAATTTCACTAGCAGCTTTGCCCAGCTGTGGCCATTTAAAAAAAAGAGCAAAGAATGATTTTCAAAGTTAGAGTTACTGTTTTCTTAAAATCACTACCCCACCCAAGCATTCTAAAACAATGGTAATTGATGATTTCCCACTTTATTAGGAAATATCTTTCAGTGATGGATAAACTGAGGAACTTTAAAGTTTGTTAATTTATTTATAGAGCATTTTAGTATCACTGCATGAAAGATTCTTTACCTATGTTGTGATTTTTTGTGAGTAGAATGTTCAGAAGGCTCTGAATTAATGATCTTGGTTAAAATAAATATAAAGCAAAACCAACAAAGTGACAAATAGAAAGCAGGATCAAAGACTATTTATGGCATTTCCTGGTAGCGTCAGTGTAATTAAGATTCTTTAGTTTTAAGATTTAGTTTAAGATTCTAATAGTTTTCTCAGAGGTTAATAATTTCACAGTGAAAATATGCTCACAGCTGAAAATTGGCATACAAATATTCCCTGAGCCACCAGGGAAGCTCATGTACAAATATTTAGCCCAGAGCAATTCTTTTTAAGGAAAATCTAATCAAGTTAGTCAGTGAAGGAGGGTCAAAAATGGTTGATCTGAAATCACAGAAATAATTTTTTCTATTTTAGAAGTCTTTTCATGTCTGGCAGTGGTGACAAAGTAAGCGAATTCTTTGGAATTTACTGAAAACCATCATTTCAGTCTCCCCTTCCTGTACCAGTTTTCATTCCCCTGATAGAATGTAGCCATTCATGAATAGTACTTTTCATGATAAATTTGAAAGATGTCAGCAAATGTTAACTGGGACCTCGGTGATAGGAGCAAAGCTTTTGACTGTATTGTAAACATCTGACACTGTAGTGGTTACAAATAATTTAACTTGAGAATTGCACTTTGTAGGGGACAAAAAAATAAACAAGGACTTCATCATAAAAGTATCAAAGTGAAAAGAAATACCATCTCAATGAGACTGAAAAATTGTCCAACATTTCTGTGCCACTCATAGTTTTAGCTTGTCTGTTCTACTTGGAGTTCTGGCTTAGAGCTGAGTTATCCAGCTTTAGAGTTTCAGTTCCAGAAGCAGTGATGTGCTTCCACGAGCACACTGAGTCACAGCCTAGTTTAGGATCAGGAGGAGGGCAAACTTCTGGCCAACAGTCTTTCAATATCATAAACAGAATTTACTGGGCTGTAGGGAAGATGAGTGAGTTCATAGACACTAATTGCTTCTGTTTCATTCTGGAATTGTTGAATCTGAATTCACTGGTAACAGACATATATTGAGTTGGTCAAAAAGTTCATTTGGATTTTTCCATACTATTAGGCAGCAATTAGCCCTGAGCAACCAGAGGTTGCTCAAAGTCCTGGCTTAAAGTCCAATAGCCATCTACTCCCGCCAAGCTATTTACCAACACCAAACACGCTCCTTTCACCTCTACAAAATGGTCAAGGGACTGGAAAAATCCCCACTGGCGGGACTTTCTCCACTCCAACACAAGTGCACACCTCACGCTGATTTGTCCTTAGATAACCTCTGGTGGCCACCGGGCTCAATGCTGCTGCTGTTGCTAAGTCGCTTCAGTCGTGTCCGACTCTGGGCCCCATAGACGGCAGCCCACCAGGCTCCCCCATCCCTGGGATTCTCCAGGCAAGAACACTGGAGCGGGTTGCCATTTCCTTCTCCAATGCCGGAGAGTGAAAAGTGAAAGTTAAGTTGCTCAGTCGTGTCCGACTCTTAGGGACCAATAAATGTTTATAAATATTCTATGAATGTGTGTGTGCGTGTTAGTTGCTCAGTCATTTCTGGCTCTTTGTGACCCCAAGGACTGTAGCCCACCAGACCCCTCTGTCCAGGGATTCTCCAGGCAATAATACTGGAGTGGGTTGCCATTCCCTTCTCCCAGGGGATCTTCCCAACCAGGGATCGAACCTGAGTCTCCCACATTGCAGGCAGATTCATACAACTAATTATAACAGATTGAATTATGGGAAAGACGAGGGCAGCAGAGTCTCTTGTTATACAACCTGCATCTGTCAGTTAAGTCTGTTAACCAAGGATACCCTGGATTATGCAAAAAAAACTTGCCTGAAAAATTCTTCACCCCAGCCCTCTGGGGCCCACCTTGGTTTGGCCCACCTCCTTTGAGGTGTTCTGTCTGTTCTTTCGTCTGTTCTCTTGCAACGAGTAAGACCTCAGATTCTTTGTGAAGAACCAAGGCCCACAGAAGGAGGGGCTCCAGACTCTCTTACTAACACACACCGTCTTGCGGAAAAACCTGAATGAGCTTTCTGGCCAACCCAATACTGTAAGTACAAAGAGAGGTCCTTCCAGGTCCCTGCTTTGCTTAATCTTTCTTGGTAACCCATACAGGCTGAAGTTAGTGACAAAAATAAATTTACCATTCTAGAAAATGAGAATTCCTTTTCTGAAAAACTCGACCTGCTTTTATTTACACAATTTTATCAGCAGGTGGAATAACATTCCTAGTTCTTCATAGAGAGAGATTCAAGCACAGAGAGAGAGCGGAGGGAGGAAAAATGGAATATTATGCCTGGATCAGCACTGGGGCACAAGCCCTAGGGTGCAAACAGTCTGGCCAGTACCCCCTGCCAAATCCTAACCTTTCATTCTCTATACCTCTTCTCACCAGTTCCACCCCCACAGAAGAAAGAAGCAAGCAAAACAGGAAAGTACACACCATTCAAGGACAATGAAAACTGACGTCTGTTGAGTAAGATGTGCCAAACATTGTTCTAGATGCCTAAAATGTAACAAATTATTTCATTCTTGCAACCACTCAATGATTTACAGGTAAGGGAAGTGAGGCATGAAGAGGTTAATTAATTTGCCCAAATTCAGAGGTAACCAGCTCAGGGCCAGGCTTGTGAATTTAAGCCTCAATGTCTTCCTCACCACAACGCACCATGCGCCCTGGTAGAGTGCTTCACCAGCGCCCACTTGGCCTCTGGAGTCCTCTTCTGTACCTTCTCTAAGATCAAAGATGTTTTATAAACTATTCACACATTTTGCTTCAGGAATAATGAATATGTTACATTTCAGGGTACTGCCCAGACTCTGCTGAATGCACTATGTGATGTATTATATATGCATCCTATTATATTTCAAGGACTTCCCTAGTGGCTCAGACGGTAAAGCATCTGCCTACAATGCGGGAGACCCAGCTTTGATCCCTGGGTCGGGAAGATCCCCTGGGGAAGGAAATGGCACCCCACTCCAGTACTCTTGCTTGGAAAATCCCATACACAGAGGAGGCTGGTAGGCTACAGCCCATGGGGTCAAAGAGTTGGACACAACTGAGTGATTTCTCTTTCTATTACATTTCAAAACAACAACAATGAATTTAAAACCTATTTGGCCCCAAGAGTTCCTGAACTGTGGACCCCATAGAATGTATTTTTTTCACCCTCATAACTTATGAAAAAGAGATGGCTAAGACAAGTTCTGGAAGATATATTCTGACTTATGCCCTCATCAAACACACAAGAAAACTTGTCCAGAAAGAAATTTAAGCATTTAACTAGTTAGTGGGAGAACTGGAAACAGAGGCCCAGATCAGGAAACTGGTCTCCAGAGCTCCTGCTGACTTTGTCAAGGGCTCCATGCTTCTCTGATTTGGGACAAAACATCCAGTGGCTGTGGTGGGTTACCAGACACTGGGGCAGGCCATGCCAGACCTGATCCCCAGAGTGGAAGCCTAGGACTCTCTCATTTGCAGCTCTTTTTAGGGGCAGGAGGGAACCAGCAGACAGTAACTTCACCTAAAGGTAGTTAGCATGTTTTGCCAGTATGCTCAAGAATAACCTGTAATACTTATTTTATAATAGAAACCCCAGCTCTCTGGTCCCTCTACCCTGTCTCATACTGTATGAATTTGCATTTTAACAAGTGATTCCAGGCAGAGTCCTCTGGCCAAGCTTTGTGTAACACAGCCATTCTCCATCGGGGCCTAGAGGTGCCAAGTTGCAAAGCCCCACAGGCAGCCACTCTCGTCATAGCCTCTCTGTGACTGTGGTTGTGCCATGCACAGCCTGTGCAGTGCTATTCTGTGGCCCTTCACATCAGCAGACACACTGCCCTTCAAGAATGTCAACCAGCAGACCCCGTCCCACACAGGGCATGAGCCAGGGGGACCAGGCAAAATGAGGTAAGCTCTAATGAGCTTCTCCAGAATGTTGCAATCAGGATACATAGAAATACTAATTTTATATAAAATACATAGAGAAATACATAGAATATAAAATTTCTGTATACATATGCTTGTGTTTTAGGGCCAAATACTGGTTTTACTTTTATTTCCAGTCCTTAAGTCTCTGAAAGATCATAATCTAGTCCTGGTGATACATTTTCATTTTCTGCCAACTTTTCCTTACTCTTTTGTGTGTGTGTGTGTAAATGAATTTTTTTTTTTGCGTGTTGGAAGTTTTTATTTATTTTTTTAATACTTTATTCTACATTAAAATACTGTATTGGTTTTGCCATACATTGACATGAATCAGCCACAGGTGTATACGATCTCCCAATGCTGAAGCCCCTTCCCATCTCCCACCCCACACCATCTCCCCGGATCATCCCGTGCACCAGCCCCAAGCATCCTGTATCCTGTATTGAACATAGACTGGCATTCGTTTCTTATATGATAGTATACATGTTTTGATGCCATTCTCCCAAATCATCCCACCCTCTCCCTCTCCCTCAGAGGCCAAAAGTCCGTTCTATACCTCTGTATCTGTTGTCTCACATACAGGGTCATCATTACTGTCTTTCTAAATTCCATATATATGTGTCAGTATACTGTATTGGTGTTTTTCTTTCTAGCTTACTTCACTCTGTATAATCGGCTCCAGTTT
>SJYW01016493.1:1045-11642 GCA_006410735.1 Raphicerus campestris | reverse complement strand
TAATTCAAAAAAAATTTTTATATGAAAAAGCAGTATCTATATCTCAGAAATCTCTCCAATGAGCAGGGAAAAGAAGTCTTAACTGAACACTGCATTTGGCCTAGGTTAGTTCAGGTAACTGTTCGTCTAAATCAATTAATGTTCCTAGGGACATGAATGGCCAGACCTGGTCACCTTTGGGGGAGTGAACACTGACAATCTCACCAGACCCACTTGATAGGACTTCCCCACAGGAAAGAAGCAGTCTGGTATCAGAGTATGAGGAGAGAAATGCAAATTACACCCCAAATGACAGATGCCCAACAGATGTCTAGCTATNTAAAACTGAAAATACACAACTAAACTCAACTCTGAAGTTGACAAATATTTTTTGCCTCAAAAAAAGAAAAAGAGGAAGAAATATTAAAGATAGTCCTCCAGGCTGAAAGGAAGTGATATCAGATAGTGGTTCAAACCTAAACAAAGTAACAAAGAGCATCATTAAAGGTAATTTTTAAAGTAATTACAAAAAGCAGCATAATTATGTGTTTTCCTCCTCTTTTTCTAATTGATCTTAAATATCAAGACAAAATTGTAAGTTATAAAAGTGTATTTTTGTCATTAAAGATTATATAATATATATGACAAAATATCACAAAGGAAGGGACAGAGAATGAAGTTACATTGGCACAGGAAATGACACTGGTCAGTTACTTCGATCTATGCAAAGAAATGAAGAGTACCAGAATGATAAATAATAAATAATAAATAATTAATAAATATTGTAAATAAAGTATATTGCAGAGCTGTAGTGCAACCACTAAGAAAATGAATCAAAATATCTTTTTTAAGTGAATAAATGACTTAAAATTCGACCCTGGAAAATAACCACATGATATAAAAGAAAGCAGTAGAGGAATAAACCAATGAAACTACCAAAAGCAAATAGCAAAATAGTATACATAAATTCAACTAGATCAATAATAGCATTAAACGTGAATGAGTTAAATACTCCAAAGAAAAGGCAGAGATTATCAGAATGAATAAAAAACAGGTCCAACTAGATAATGTTATGAGACACACCACAGATTTAAAAATATATGAGTTTGAAAGCAAAGAAATGAAAAAAAGAAACATCAAGTAAACAATAAGTGTAAGTGAACTGAATTGGCTATCCTACTATTAAACAAACTAGACTTTAAGATGAAAACTATTACCAGAGAAAAACAAAAACATCTTATAAAGGGTCACTTCGTAGGGAAGATATAACAAATATATATTACTTGTCTGACAACAAAGCTCTAAAATACACAAAGCAAAAGCTGACAGAATCAAAGAGAAAACTAGATAATTAAACAATAATAGATGGAGACTTCAATACTTCAAGCTGGCTAATGGGCAAAACAACTAGACAGAAAATTAGAAAGACCTGAACAATACTATTAACCTATCAGAGCTAACAAACATCTGTATCACACATTACCAACAACAGAATGCAAATTATTCTCAAGTGAAGATGGGACATTTTCCATGATAGACCATATGTTAGTCCATGATAGACCATATGTTAGTCCATAAAATAAGACTCGATTTAAAAGAACTGAAACCATATCAAGAATGTACTTTGATCACAGTGAAATTAAATTACAAATCAACAACACAAGAAAAATTGGGAAACCTACATATATGTGGAAATTAAACAACACATATTTTAATTATGGGTTTCCCTGATATTTCAGTTGCAATGCAGGAGACCCCAGTTCTATACCTTGGCCAGGAAGATTTGCTGGAGAAGTGATAGGCTACCCCACGCCACTATTCTCGGATTTCCCTTGTGGCTCAGCTGGTGAAAGAATCCGCCTGCAATGCGGGAGACCTACGTTTGATCCCTGGGTTGGGAAGATCCCCTGGAGAAAGGGAAAGGCTACCCATTCCAGTATTTGGCCTGGAGAATTCCATGGACTGTATAGTTCTTGGGGCCGCAAAGAGTCAGACACAACTGAGCGAGTTTCACTACATTTAAATTATCTGTGGATCAAAATAGAAATGACGAGGAATTAGAACGTATCTGAAACTGAATAAAAATTAAAATACAATGTGCTAAATGTATGGGATGCAGCTAACACAGTGTTCAAGGGGAAATTTAGAGCTATAAGTGTCTACACTACAAATTAGAAAGATCTCAAATTAATAACCTTTCTATCTTAAGGAGTTAGAAAATGTGAAAAATGTTATAAAGTGTTATCAAATATCAATTTGATAAAATCAGAGTAAAGATATTAAATAGATTATGTAAAATATTTTAATTAAGATTAAATTTACTAATGTTGATATATGGTTCTATGGTAGAGAAAGAGAATATTCCTATTTATTGTGGGTATAGATTGAACTATTTAGGAATGAAAGTTCAGAAACAATCAGTCAGTGTCTCTCTTCCTCTGTCACCATCCCTTACATATACACAATGTGTGTGTGGGTGGGTGGGTCTTTGTGTCTAGGTGTATGTGCATGTGTAGGGAGGAGGAGGAGGTAGTAAACCAACTGGGATAAAATGTTAATAAGTTGAATTTATATAATGAATGCATGGATATAGTCTGTATTAATGTTATTCTTACAGCTTTCAGTAAGTTTAAAATTATTGAAAAAAATTTTTAAAGCAATAGAAAAAAATCAACGAAACTAAAAGCTGGCAAAGGACTTATACTCTGAAAACTGATGAAAGAAATTTAAAAGATGCTGATGAAAGAAATTAAAAGGATAAACAAAACTGATAAACCTTTAGCTAGACTAATCCTGAAAAACAGGGAAAGGTCTGAAATCAATAAAATTAGAAAAAAAAAAAGTTATAACCAACACCACAGGAATACAAAGTATCATAAGAGACTACCCAGGAGCAACTACACACTCATAAAATGAACAAAGAGCCTAGAAGAAACAGACAAATTCTTAGAAAGGTACAATCTACAAAGACTGAATGAGGAAGAAATAGAAAATATGAACAGGCCAATTACTAGTACTGAAATTGAATCAGTAATTAAAAATTCCCCCAAAACTAAAGTCCAGGCTTCACAGGTGAATTTTACCAAACATTTGGAGAAGAGCTAACACCTATCCTCCTGAAACTATTCCAAACAACTACAGAGGAAAGAACACTTCAGAACTTTATTCTATGAAGTCACCATCACCTTGATGCCAAAACCAGACAAAGATGTCACAAAAAAAGAAAATTACAGGTCAGTGTCACTGATGTACATAGATGCAAAAATCCTTAACAAAGTACTATGAAACTGAATCCAACAATAAAAGGATTGTACATCATGATCAAGTGGAATTTATCCCAGGGATGCAAGGAATTTTCAGTATCCACAAGTCAATGTGATATACCACATTAACAAATTGAAGAACAAAAACCATATGATCATCTCAATAGATGCAGAAAAACCTTTGATGAAATTAAACATCCATTTATGATAAAAAGTCTCCTGAAAGCAGGCATAGAGAACCTACATCAACATGATAAAGGTCATATATGAGAAACCCATAGCTAACATCATACTCAACGCTGAAAAGTTGAAAGAGGAGTAAGACAAGGATGTCTATTTTCATCATGTTCATTCAGCATAGTTTTAAAAGTCCTAGCCATGGCAATCAGAGAAGAAAAACAAAAGGAATCCAGATTATAAAGAGAAAAGTAAATCTGTCACTGTTTGCAGATGACATGATACTGTATATCCTGAAGACATTATCAGGAAACTGCTAGAGATCATCAATGAATTTGGTAAAGTCATAGTATACAAAATTAATATACAGAAATCTATTGCATTTCTAAATGCTAACAACAAAATATCGGAAAGAGAAATTAATAAAAACAATTCCATTTGCTGTCTCATCAAAAAGAATAAAATACAAAGGAATAAACCTACCTAAGGAGGCAAAAGACCTATACTCTGAAAACTGTAAGATGCTGATGAAAGAAACTGAAGACAACACAAACAGATGGAAAAACAAATATTATATGACATCACTTATATGTGAAATCTAAAAAAAATGATACAAATGAGCTTACAAAACAGACTCACAGGCATAGAAAACAAATTTTTGGTTACCAAGGGGGAAGGGGAGGGAATAAGTTGGGAATTTGGGGTTAACAGATACATTCTACTATATATAAAAGTTATCCAACAAGGACCTAGTGAATAGTACAAGATAGTGAATATTCACTATCTTGTGTGTGTGCTCAGTTGTGTCCAACTCTTTGCAACCCCATGGACTGTAGCCCACTAGGCTCCTTTGCCCATGGAATTTTCCAGGCAAGAATACTGGAGTGGGTTGCCATTTCCTTCTCCAGGGGTCAGTATCTTGTAATAACCTATAATAGAAAAGAAACTGAAAAAGATTATGCATGTAAACCTGGATCACTATGCTATGCATCTGAAGCTAACATGAGATTGTAAGGCAACTACAATAAAATTTTAAAAAAAAGAAAAAAAAAAAGAACTATCCTATGATGCAGCAATTCTGAGTATTTATCAAATGAAAATGAAAACCCTAATTAGAAAAGAGGTATCCCTATGTTCACTGTAACATTATTTACAATAGCCAAAATATGAAAACACCCTAAATATCTATCAATGGATGAATAGATAGAGAAATTACCACACACACACACACACACACAGAAATACTACTTGGTCATCAAAAAGAAAGAAATCTTGCCATTGACAACATGGTTGGATCTCAAGAGTGTTATGCCAAATAAAATAAGCCAGATAGACAAAAACAAATACTGTATAATATCTCTTATATATGGCAGCTAAAAATAAAAACAAACAAAACCCAAAGATACAGAAAAGAAATCAGCTGTTGCAAGAGGTGGGGGGAAGGAGGTAGGAGGAGTCAGTGAAATTTATATAAACTGAATAAAAGTTTAAAAAAAGAAAAACCATAACTAAACTGATATTATTTGATGCATACTTAAACTAATTCTTTTGCCAATCATTCTATCTTTGCTTGAAAAAAAAGTTGACATGCAAATTGACATCACAATTTTCTTTTATCATTGTTTATCACTGTGTCTTCATTAGTTTTTTGACAGTTAATCTTGCAGATTCGAATTTCTTTTCTATTTTATTTTTTCATAATTTTAAGAATACATGCTTACTTTAAAAATGGAAAATATATAATCTTATTTATTACAAATGGTACAATAAGTGTTTTTTTTTTTAATTGCTAATTGTGACATCTGAATATGCTTCACTATTTGGGAAATCTCTTTTAACACTTTGTCAAACGATAATTTCAAGGAAACCCAGGGGTCTATGGACCACTTGTTTCAAGAACCACAAGTTATAAGAGGACTTGCTCCATATTTAAATGGGAAGCAGGATAAAATGTAATGAGCATACAATTTAGGTTATATGTATTATAAACCATTAAAAAAGTCCAAATCCATTTTCAAATAGACTATGTACATTCTGGATTTGTCTCATAGCTGCCAAATGGTGTGACCTCCTTCCTCAGTTTTTAATATTTCTTAGAAATTAAGATTTGACCTTAAGATTTGGTAATGTTCAAATTCAACATTTTTAGCAAGAATACATCATGATGGTACAATCATAAAGACTTTTACAAAAGAAACATCTAGTACAAGTAGGATTGCACAGATTTTCTTCTTCAGAACCTATACAGCCCAATCATAGAGGTGAAATGATATAAAAGAGTACCAGAGCCCCACGGTCTACTTTCAATAGAAATGTAAGCTAACTGGCTTTCTCAAAGGCATGCAATCGTTTAGAGAAATTTCACTAGCAGCTTTGCCCAGCTGTGGCCATTTAAAAAAAAGAGCAAAGAATGATTTTCAAAATTAGAGTTACTGTTTTCTTAAAATCACTACCCCACCCAAGCATTCTAAAACAATGGTAATTGATGATTTCCCACTTTATTAGGAAATATCTTTCAGTGATGGATAAACTGAGGAACTTTAAAGTTTGTTAATTTATTTATAGAGCATTTTAGTATCACTGCATGAAAGATTCTTTACCTATGTTGTGATTTTTTGTGAGTAGAATGTTCAGAAGGCTCTGAATTAATGATCTTGGTTAAAATAAATATAAAGCAAAACCAACAAAGTGACAAATAGAAAGCAGGATCAAAGACTATTTATGGCATTTCCTGGTAGCGTCAGTGTAATTAAGATTCTTTAGTTTTAAGATTTAGTTTAAGATTCTAATAGTTTTCTCAGAGGTTAATAATTTCACAGTGAAAATATGCTCACAGCTGAAAATTGGCATACAAATATTCCCTGAGCCACCAGGGAAGCTCATGTACAAATATTTAGCCCAGAGCAATTCTTTTTAAGGAAAATCTAATCAAGTTAGTCAGTGAAGGAGGGTCAAAAATGGTTGATCTGAAATCACAGAAATAATTTTTTCTATTTTAGAAGTCTTTTCATGTCTGGCAGTGGTGACAAAGTAAGCGAATTCTTTGGAATTTACTGAAAACCATCATTTCAGTCTCCCCTTCCTGTACCAGTTTTCATTCCCCTGATAGAATGTAGCCATTCATGAATAGTACTTTTCATGATAAATTTGAAAGATGTCAGCAAATGTTAACTGGGACCTCGGTGATAGGAGCAAAGCTTTTGACTGTACTGTAAACATCTGACACTGTAGTGGTTACAAATAATTTAACTTGAGAATTGCACTTTGTAGGGGACAAAAAAATAAACAAGGACTTCATCACAAAAGTATCAAAGTGAAAAGAAATACCATCTCAATGAGACTGAAAAATTGTCCAACATTTCTGTGCCACTCATAGTTTTAGCTTGTCTCTTCTACTTGGAGTTCTGGCTTAGAGCTGAGTTATCCAGCTTTAGAGTTTCAGTTCCAGAAGCAGTGATGTGCTTCCACGAGCACACTGAGTCACAGCCTAGTTTAGGATCAGGAGGAGGGCAAACTTCTGGCCAACAGTCTTTCAATATCATAAACAGAATTTACTGGGCTGTAGGGAAGATGAGTGAGTTCATAGAAACTAATTGCTTCTGTTTCATTCTGGAATTGTTGAATCTGAATTCACTGGTAACAGACATATATTGAGTTGGTCAAAAAGTTCATTTGGATTTTTCCATACTATTAGGCAGCAATTAGCCCTGAGCAACCAGAGGTTGCTCAAAGTCCTGGCTTAAAGTCCAATAGCCATCTACTCCCGCCAAGCTATTTACCAACACCAAACACGCTCCTTTCACCTCTACAAAATGGTCAAGGGACTGGAAAAATCCCCACTGGCGGGACTTTCTCCACTCCAACACAAGTGCACACCTCACGCTGATTTGTCCTTAGATAACCTCTGGTGGCCACCGGGCTCAATGCTGCTGCTGTTGCTAAGTCGCTTCAGTCGTGTCCGACTCTGGGCCCCATAGACGGCAGCCCACCAGGCTCCCCCATCCCTGGGATTCTCCAGGCAAGAACACTGGAGCGGGTTGCCATTTCCTTCTCCAATGCCGGAGAGTGAAAAGTGAAAGTTAAGTTGCTCAGTCGTGTCCGACTCTTAGGGACCAATAAATGTTTATAAATATTCTATGAATGTGTGTGTGCGTGTTAGTTGCTCAGTCATTTCTGGCTCTTTGTGACCCCAAGGACTGTAGCCCACCAGACCCCTCTGTCCAGGGATTCTCCAGGCAATAATACTGGAGTGGGTTGCCATTCCCTTCTCCCAGGGGATCTTCCCAACCAGGGATCGAACCTGAGTCTCCCACATTGCAGGCAGATTCATACAACTAATTATAACAGATTGAATTATGGGAAAGACGAGGGCAGCAGAGTCTCTTGTTATACAACCTGCATCTGTCAGTTAAGTCTGTTAACCAAGGATACCCTGGATTATGCAAAAAAAACTTGCCTGAAAAATTCTTCACCCCAGCCCTCTGGGGCCCACCTTGGTTTGGCCCACCTCCTTTGAGGTGTTCTGTCTGTTCTTTCGTCTGTTCTCTTGCAACGAGTAAGACCTCAGATTCTTTGTGAAGAACCAAGGCCCACAGAAGGAGGGGCTCCAGACTCTCTTACTAACACACACCGTCTTGCGGAAAAACCTGAATGAGCTTTCTGGCCAACCCAATACTGTAAGTACAAAGAGAGGTCCTTCCAGGTCCCTGCTTTGCTTAATCTTTCTTGGTAACCCATACAGGCTGAAGTTAGTGACAAAAATAAATTTACCATTCTAGAAAATGAGAATTCCTTTTCTGAAAAACTCGACCTGCTTTTATTTACACAATTTTATCAGCAGGTGGAATAACATTCCTAGTTCTTCATAGAGAGAGATTCAAGCACAGAGAGAGAGCGGAGGGAGGAAAAATGGAATATTATGCCTGGATCAGCACTGGGGCACAAGCCCTAGGGTGCAAACAGTCTGGCCAGTACCCCCTGCCAAATCCTAACCTTTCATTCTCTATACCTCTTCTCACCAGTTCCACCCCCACAGAAGAAAGAAGCAAGCAAAACAGGAAAGTACACACCATTCAAGGACAATGAAAACTGACGTCTGTTGAGTAAGATGTGCCAAACATTGTTCTAGATGCCTAAAATGTAACAAATTATTTCATTCTTGCAACCACTCAATGATTTACAGGTAAGGGAAGTGAGGCATGAAGAGGTTAATTAATTTGCCCAAATTCAGAGGTAACCAGCTCAGGGCCAGGCTTGTGAATTTAAGCCTCAATGTCTTCCTCACCACAACGCACCATGCGCCCTGGTAGAGTGCTTCACCAGCGCCCACTTGGCCTCTGGAGTCCTCTTCTGTACCTTCTCTAAGATCGAAGATGTTTTATAAACTATTCACACATTTTGCTTCAGGAATAATGAATATGTTACATTTCAGGGTACTGCCCAGACCCTGCTGAATGCACTATGTGATGTATTATATATGCATCCTATTATATTTCAAGGACTTCCCTAGCGGCTCAGACGGTAAAGCATCTGCCTACAATGCGGGAGACCCAGCTTTGATCCCTGGGTCGGGAAGATCCCCTGGGGAAGGAAATGGCACCCCACTCCAGTACTCTTGCCTGGAAAATCCCATACACAGAGGAGGCTGGTAGGCTACAGCCCATGGGGTCAAAGAGTTGGACACAACTGAGTGATTTCTATTTCTATTACATTTCAAAACAACAACAATGAATTTAAAACCTATTTGGCCCCAAGAGTTCCTGAACTGTGGACCCCATAGAATGTATTTTTTTCACCCTCATAACTTATGAAAAAGAGATGGCTAAGACAAGTTCTGGAAGATATATTCTGACTTATGCCCTCATCAAACACACAAGAAAACTTGTCCAGAAAGAAATTTAAGCATTTAACTAGTTAGTGGGAGAACTGGAAACAGAGGCCCAGATCAGGAAACTGGTCTCCAGAGCTCCTGCTGACTTTGTCAAGGGCTCCATGCTTCTCTGATTTGGGACAAAACATCCAGTGGCTGTGGTGGGTTACCAGACACTGGGGCAGGCCATGCCAGACCTGATCCCCAGAGTGGAAGCCTAGGACTCTCTCATTTGCAGCTCTTTTTAGGGGCAGGAGGGAACCAGCAGACAGTAACTTCACCTAAAGGTAGTTAGCATGTTTTGCCAGTATGCTCAAGAATTACCTGTAATACTTATTTTATAATAGAAACCCCAGCTCTCTGGTCCCTCTACCCTGTCTCATACTGTATGAATTTGCATTTTAACAAGTGATTCCAGGCAGAGTCCTCTGGCCAAGCTTTGTGTAACACAGCCATTCTCCATCGGGGCCTAGAGGTGCCAAGTTGCAAAGCCCCACAGGCAGCCACTCTCGTCATAGCCTCTCTGTGACTGTGGTTGTGCCATGCACAGCCTGTGCAGTGCTGTTCTGTGGCCCTTCACATCAGCAGACACACTGCCCTTCAAGAATGTCAACCAGCAGACCCCGTCCCACACAGGGCATGAGCCAGGGGGACCAGGCAAAATGAGGTAAGCTCTAATGAGCTTCTCCAGAATGTTGCAATCAGGATACATAGAAATACTAATTTTATATAAAATACATAGAGAAATACATAGAATATAAAATTTCTGTATACATATGCTTGTGTTTTAGGGCCAAATACTGGTTTTACTTTTATTTCCAGTCCTTAAGTCTCTGAAAGATCATAATCTAGTCCTGGTGATACATTTTCATTTTCTGCCAACTTTTCCTTACTCTTTTGTGTGTGTGTGTGTAAATGAATTTTTTTTTTTGCTTGTTGGAAGTTTTTATTTATTTTTTTAATACTTTATTCTACATTAAAATACTGTATTGGTTTTGCCATACATTGACATGAATCAGCCACAGGTGTACACGATCTCCCAATGCTGAAGCCCCTTCCCATCTCCCACCCCACACCATCTCCCCGGATCATCCCGTGCACCAGCCCCAAGCATCCTGTATCCTGTATTGAACATAGACTGGCATTCGTTTCTTATATGATAGTATACATGTTTTGATGCCATTCTCCCAAATCATCCCACCCTCTCCCTCTCCCTCAGAGGCCAAAAGTCCGTTCTATACCTCTGTGTCTCTTTTGTTGTCTCACATACAGGGTCATCATTACTATCTTTCTAAATTCCATATATATG
>SJYW01016489.1:0-24342 GCA_006410735.1 Raphicerus campestris | reverse complement strand
AGGTATCAACTCTTTGCCTCTTGATTTCAAATCTACTCTTCATTGTCCTGTTTGTGATCCTAGAGCTGGATCCCATAAGTACTTCCCTTTAGCCAGCTGACTTTGCCACTAGAGGGACCCTGAAGGAAGAGGAGGCTTTGTTCAGTGAGTGGCCCTGTGTTCTTGTTCCTGCAACGAGTGCTCAGTTGGGGTGTGGGAAACCCATGGGCCCAAGTTTCAGCAACAGGGGGTTCCAGTTCCACAGATCTCCTTATTGGCTCCACTGTTAATTCAATATTACTTCCTGCAGGAAGCTTCCTAGCTGGTGCCCAGCAGGATTCCCAGTGAATTTGGTGGCATCCCTGGGGTTGGACCCCTGGTGAGTTGACAGGGGAAAGTTCCTTGGTTCTCCAGTGCCCTTTGGGGAGCTTCTCTCTTGTTAGCACCTCAGGGAGCTTCTTGACCTCTACTGGAGCCATAGCCATACCGTCCCCAACAAGGTCAGAATCTCAGCCTTGGGAGCAGGGCTGGTGGGTGGTGGTGGTGAGCTTTCACAAACTTGATCCTCTTCCTCTGCCTCAGGCTCTAACAGTAACCATCCCAGTGTCTGCTATTCCTGTTTTCTTTAGTAGCTACTCCCATTACTATTTATAACTTCATATATATATACATTTTTCTCTCTATAAAGCTTCCCCGTATAAATTTATAAAGCATCTCCATTCAAATTACTCTGGTTACTGTCTCTGTACAAAGTCCCAGGCATTATTGCAAATTATTACTTTGCAAATATGAACTTATTCAATCCCTGTAGCAACCCTTCAAGGTAGGTATGGTTATTAAATCCCATTTACCTGTGGATACATGGAGATATTGAGCTGTTTAGAAATGTGTCCACATTGACACAGCCAGGAGGTGATGGGACCCTGATATGAATCCAGACAGCCTGCCCCAAGGCTGGAACTTCAGCTGCTGCTCTCGTCCCATATTCTCTAGAATTGACAGACTGGATTGTTTTGCACAAGTCATTTAGATTCCAGAATTCTCTAGCACATTGGAGTTGGTCATTCTTTCATAGTTGCTCTCTCTTCCTTGTATTTATTGAGTACCTACTATGTGCCAGGTCTGATGTTGAAGCTGAAACTCCAATACTTTGGCCATCTGATACGAAGAGCTGACTCATTTGAAAAGACCCTAATGCTGGGAAGGATTGAGGGCAGGAGGAGAATGGGACGACAGAGGATGAGATGGTTGGATGCCATCACTGATTCAATGGACATGGGTTTGGGTAGGCTCCAGGAGTTGCTGTTGGACAGGGAGGCCTGGCGTGCTGCAGCTCACAGGGTCACAAAGAGTCGGACATGATTGAGGACTGAACTGAACTGAACTGATGTGCCAGGTCTTCCCTTTTAGCTCAGATGGTAAAGAATCTGCGTGCAGAGGGAAGAGACCAGGTTTGATTCTTGGGTTGGGAAGATCCCCTGGAGGAGGAAATGGCAACCCACTCCAGTGTTCTTGTCTGGAGAATCCCATGGACAGAAGAGCCTGGTGGTGACAGTCCATGGGGTCACAAGAGTTGGACATGACTAAGTGACTAACCCACCACTATGAGCCAGGCCCTAGCCAAGGAGTAATGGTGTTATTGGCATAATGGTAATTTACAAAAAGTACATGTTCTCCCAAATGACTAGGAATAGGTAAAATATAACTCAAACTTACGTTAAAAATAGAGTAGAGTAGTTTTCTGTCCTTGACAGGAAGTCTTTTTTATACTTATTTTCTGTAGAAGTGTCTTTGGTCATGGTTGCAATCATAGTACTAAAATACATTTTTTTTTTTTTTGCCAGAAATCTATACATACTCTCAGGCAAATAGAGTAGACAAATTTGCCATTAAATTTATGTATTCTGTAAAAACTGTGTGTGGTTATTTCTGCTCTGAAACTTGAACTTAATAGTAACACTGAAAATGCTTCTGAGCTGTAGGAGGAAGCAGAGTTCACAGATAAGGGGACTTCTGAGAATCAGTCCCCAGAAAGAATTAGTGAGAACCTTGTGTTTCTCTGACAGCATGACTGAGTCCACGCTGGAGTGCCTTTGCCCGAGGGGCTGCTATAATGAAATTAAACTCTCATTTGGGCTAATCTGCCTCCAAGGATCAGGGACCTGGTTCTTGGAAACTAAGAATGGACAGAAAACTTCTTTAGGATTTATAAAGCTTTGCTGGGAAAAGCAAAAGTACGAAAAACAAAAATTCCTTTGAATAGTTTGCAATGAATAGTATTAAAATTGTGCTTCAAATGAAACCCTGGCTGGCAACTCTTCCTATTTTTTCTCACCAAATTAGATCAGTTAAGATGGCTCAGTGCTAGAGCAAAGTATTAGTCGTTGAATGATTATTTTTTATTATCTTTCACTATGATATGGGCTTCCCTGGTGACTTAGATGGTAAAGGATCTGCCTGCAATGTAGGAGACCTGCATTTAGTCCCTGGGTCAGGAAGATCCCCTGGAGAAGTGAATAGCTACCCACTCCAGTATTCTTGCCTAGAAAACTCCATGGACAGAGAAGTCTGATGGGCTACAGTCTATAGGATTGCAGAGTCAGACACAACTGAGTGACTAACACACTTGCTATTTTATAGTTTGTTCAGGAAATTTGGGAGCAAGTGACTGTTTCTTTCACCTTTATTGTTTGGCACCCGAGGGCAGCCTGGAATCCTAGCCTACCTGTGCCTGAATTTGAGGTATAGTCTCTGAATCTAGTGTGGTTATTAAAAAAAAATGGTCTTATTCAGTCATGTTTGCCTACTTAGAGCAATTCAGGATTTTACCATTCTGGGCTTCCCTGGTGGCTCAGAGGTTAAAGCGTCTGCCTGGAATGCAGGAGACCTGGGTTCAATCCCTGGGTCGGGAAGATCCCCTGGAGAAGGAAATGGCAACCCACTCCAGTACTCTTGCCTGGAGAATCCCATGGAGGGAGGAGCCTGGTGGGCTACAGTCCATGGGGTCACAAAGAGTCGAACATGACTGAGCGACTTCACTTCACTTATTATATGTTTCATGGATGCTGTCACTAGAGTTAACTGCTGAGAAATGAAAATGTTACCATATCCAGACACAAGAGGGCACTCTATAAACAGGCCAAGGAGGATACAGTATTGACAGGGAGGGATGGAGGGAAGGAGTAAGCTTAGTCAAAGGTAGTGTTGAATTCAGGCATCCCTCTGTCCGCATTGTTGCTCCTTCTCCCCTCTAAACCACCTCACTCCTCGCAACCCTGCCTCCACTTTGCTCTAGGAAAAGAGCTGTTCAGGCCCTAGATTACCTCTTCACATGGTTAAATCGAGATTAAGGCTTTCAGAGTCAGAATTCCCAAATCTCTTACTTTGGCAAAAATCTGCATGTTGCCTTTGCTCTGCTAACTTTCCTCATTGTCCTCATTGGATATTGCTTCGCTAAGAATGTTAAAATGAAATCTTTTTCTGATGCCAGCAGAATTGAACTAGTGAACTGAGCTTTACATTGGATATAGAGTGTTATTTTTTCCCTACCCACTCTCCCCCCAGTTTTTGTAAGTATAGCCTTTATGAAGGATGAATTTTATACAAACTTGTGTTTAACCCTCTGAACCTTGCTCAGCCCCTAGAATAGGCTGGATGATTGACTGGAGTATGGAGAGATTCTCAAATGAAATGTAAATTTGGAATGTAATTGGTAACCCAACTGAGAGGTTTGTCTTTAACAGATGGGAGTCTTGGTGATACAGTGTAGGTGAGTTTTGAAGTTATTCAATCTTCATGGGTATTAACCTCTACTAGAGAAATGTTTAAGAAAAAAGAATCTATTCTTCTGGCTACTCTGTATTAAGTAGAGAGATTGGAGTACTCATAGCCCATGGAATTTTTTTTTTTTTTAAGTTTGACACAGTTAAAAAGAATCGCAGAATTTAACCCAGATTTCTAGAATCACACTAGTGATTCCATCAGAATAGACAAAGATACACACACACACACACACACACACACACACACACACACACAGTATTTCAGTGGCCTCACACTGGCACTAAAATATTGAGATTACCATTTCAAAAAATATACATTGGTAAATGTTTACATACCTGGGTCTACAAGAAAGGCAAAATCTAGGGAAAAAATATAAGCAGGTCTGCATATTTCTTAGCATGCTTTCTTATTTCTTTTCAGTAACTTGGAGCATTTGTTATGTGCTTAGGAACGTGACTGCGCTTTCTTAACCCTGAGAACAACGTGATGGGTGTGTCAAGGTTGAGAGTGGGGGTCTACCCCTGACAAAGACAGGTGTGCTCCTGACCTGGCAAACCCATTATTTTCCTGTTGCACGAATCACTTGACTCCTCTTTAAAGCTGTCACATATATTTAAACTGACATTTTCTGTGATGAGCCAAATCTTGGTACGCAAAATTTGTGCAAAGTCCTTCTGTCTTGTAAAATATAAATCCTGGGCCTCAGATGGACTAAACGGAGACTGCAGGCCCAAACGTTTGTCTTTCTTATTTGAACAAACAGCCCTTCCTTCCTTCCCAGAATGTGACTTAACATTTAAAGTTCCTATTAAATCTCTGTATACACCCAGAGACCTCAGAAAGTTCTCTCCAGACAGAGCAAACATCCTCCTTGTATTTGGCAAAAGAAGTGGGTGCTTGCGTGGCGTGCAGACTCAGCTGCTTAGGGCTGCTCTCTGGAAGAGAGGCCCACTGAACCTGGGCTGCCAGAAAAAATGTTAACATTGAGCTGAAAATAAGTATTTGCACTTGAAAGAGGCCAACAAATCTGCAGGATACATGGAAGTTCGATGGAAGCAGTAGCCAAACTGAGTCACCTTGCACTCAAAGACTGGGGTACTGGGGGCCACTTCGGGGGTGGGCCCCTGGCATCCACTCTGTATTCCTCAGGGAACAGAAGCCCTGCCCCAGGCAGCCCCTGTGCTTTTGGGGAGCCTGCAACAACCCAACTTGGGGGTGGACTCTGATTAGTCTATGCCCATTAGCACATCTCATTTGCTGATTGGTTGAGGGACAAGCCTACCCGCTATCTGGGGCAATGATATGCAAGACCCTCCCTGGGACTTTTGAGAAAGACACTTGCTCCTTGCCGATGCTACCTGGAGAGCTTCTCTTTTCTTCTAGGCCGTGTTGGCGATGAACATGAATCTGAATCTTAGGATTGAGGCAGGTATTTTACCCCATTCTGAACACAATGTCATCCTAAGGAGGAAGGGAGAGCTAAGATAATCAGGAGAAAGGAGCTAGAATCTTGATTCAGTTGGAC
The DNA here is from genome assembly GCA_006410735.1 of Raphicerus campestris. Taxonomy (NCBI): domain Eukaryota; kingdom Metazoa; phylum Chordata; class Mammalia; order Artiodactyla; family Bovidae; genus Raphicerus; species Raphicerus campestris. Next base: position 19,055 of record SJYW01016489.1, on the reverse strand, counting down.
CCAAGGCATAATTTTATGCTGGGTTTTTCAGCCACTGAACTAATTAATCATTTTCTTTACTGTTTAAAGTAGGCTGAGTTGGGGTTTATATTACTTGCAACCAAGGTTTCCAAACTGCCAAGTCTTGTCCAAGATGATTGGGGTATACGTGCATCTGTATATGTGTAAGGTACTGGCAAGGCTATGGTGAGGAATTCTTTCTTCCAAAAGGACCCTTGTGCCAAGAGAAAAGAGCATTGTTCAAAGCTCTGTGCCACAACCGCTTAAGTTTTCTTGAAAGTACTACATGGTACATTTTAGGATAAAGTGGGCTTCAATTAAAAAAAAAAAAACACAAGCCAGGTGTCAAATGCAGCATATTTTAATTTTTTTCAAATAAAGCAATATATGTATATATATATATATTTCAGAAAAACACCAGATGTTAAACTCTACAAAAGCGCATGTGTCTTCAGCAGATCATGTTTGTCTGATCAATAAGAATTTTGTTTCCAACATTAACTCTCTAAAGACGATCAATGGACNATATTCACAGTTTTCAAATCAGTGTGCTATTATGATTCCATTGCTAAGAATCTGATGTTAAGTACAGCTACTCCAACTTTCTTTTGTTTTCTTTTGGTTTTTGTGGAATATCTGCCCATCCCTTCACTTTTAGTCTGTGTGTGTCCTTACATCTAGAGTGAGTACTTTGTGGGCAGCTTATAGATGGGTCCTATTGTGTGATCTATTCAGCCACCCTCTCTCTTTTGATTGGGGAATGCAGTCTGTTTTCATTTAAAGTAGTTATTGATAGGTATGTACTTAATTCCTCTGAAGTAGGAATCGGCAACCTGCTCCAGTATCCTTGCCTGGAAAATCCCATGGACAGAGGAGCCTGGCAGGCTACAATCCATGTGGTCACAAAGAGTCAGACATGACTCAGTCAGACTGAGCACACATGTACTTATTTCTATTTTGTTAATTGCTTTCTGGCTGTTTTTGTAGTTCCTCTCTGTTCCTTTGTTATCTTGCTCTCTTCCTTTATGGTTTGATAACATACTTTATCAAGTCATACCACTAAAGAAAGTTATCAAACCGTAAATCTCAATATTTGTACTATCCCATGCCATGTTTTATGTTTTGATGTCATATATTTATACCGTTTCTTAACTGATTATTTTAATCATAGTTATTTTTATTACTTTTGACTTTTAACCTTGGTATCAGCTTAAAGTGATTAATATACTACCTTTACTACGTTTACCTTTCCAGTAAGATTTATTCTTTCATATGTGTTCTTGTTACTAATTAGTGCCTTTTCTTTTAAGCTTAAAGAAGTTCCTTTAACATTTCATGTAAGGCTGGTTTCAGTTTAGTTCAGTTCAGTCGCTCAGTCATGTCTGACTCTGCGACCCCATGGACTGCAGCACCCTAGGCCTCCCTGTCCATCACCAACTCCTGGAGTCCACCCAAACTCATGTCCATTGAGTCGGTGATGCCATTCAACCAAATCATCCTCTGTTGTCCTCTTCTCCTCTTGCCCTCAATCTTTCCCAGCATCAGGGTCTTTTCAAATGTCAGCTCTTTGCATCAGATGGCCAAAGTATTAGAATTTCAGCTTCAACATCAGTCCTTCCAGTGAACACCCAGGACTGATCTCCTTCAGGATGGACTGGTTGGATCTCCTTGCAGTCCAAGGGACTCTCAAAAATCTTTTCCAACACCACAGTTCAAAAGCATCAGTTCTTCAGTGCTCAGCATTCTTCACAGTCCAACTCTCACATCCATACAAGACTACTGGAAAAATCATAGCCTTGACTAGACAGACCTTTGGTAGCAAAGTAATGTCTCTGCTTTTCAATATGCTGTCTAGATTGGTCATAACTTTCCTTCCAAGGAGTAAGCATCTTTTAATTTCATGGCTGCAGTCACCATCTGCAGTGATTTTGGAGGCCAAAAAAACAAAGTCAGCTGCTGTTTCCATTGTTTCCCCATCTATTTCCCATGAAGTGAGGGGATCAGATGCCATGATCTTAGTTTTCTGAATGTTGAGCTTTAAGGCAACTTTTTCACTCTCCTCTTTCACTTTCATCAGGAAGCTCTTTAGTTCTTCACTTTCTGCCATAAGGGTGGTTTCATCTGCATATCTGAGGTTATTGATATTTCTCCCAGCAGTCTTGATTCCAGCTTGTGCTTATTCCAGCCCAGTGTTTCTCATGATGTATATAAGTTAAATAAGCAGGGTGACAATATACAGCCTTGATGTACTCCTTTTCCTATTTGGAACCAGTCTGTTGTTCCATGTCCAGTTCTAACTGTTACTTCCTGACCTGCATACAGATTTCTCAAGAGGCTGGTTTAGTGGTGATGAACTCTTTTAGCTTTTACTTGTTTGAAAAACTATTTCTCCTTCAATCCTTAATAGTAACTTTGCTGGGTAGAGTATTCTTGGTTGGATTTTTCTTTCTTTTACCACTGTGACTATATTATGCCACTCCCTTCTGGCTTGCAAAGTTTCTGCTGAAAAAAATCTCTTGATAATCTTATGGGGTTCCTTTGTATATAGCAAGTTATTTTTCTCCTGCTGCTTTTAAGATTTTCTCCTTTAACTTTTGACAGTTTAATGATAGTGTCTTACTGTAGGTCTCTTTGGCTTTTCCTTATTTGGAATTCTCTGGGCTTCCTGGATCTGGATGTCTCTTTCCTTCTTCAGCTATTATTTATTCAAGCAAGCTTTCTTCTCCTTTCTCTCTTCTTCTGGGAGCCCTGTAATGTGGATGTTAATTTGATGTTGTCCCATAAGTCCCTTCACTATCTTCAATTTTTTCACTCTTTTTCTTTCTGCTAATCTGATTGGGTGAATTCCACTGCCCTGCCTTTGAGTTGAGTGATTCTTTCTTCTGCTTCATCTGGCCTGCTATTTGAACCCCTGTAGTATATTTTACAGTTCGGTTATAGTATTCTTCAGCTCTGTGGCTTCCTTACATTTTTCATATCTTTGTTGAAGTTTTTCACTGTGTTCATTCATTCTTCTCCCAGTTCGGTGACCTTTTTTATGGCCATTATTGAACTCCTTATCAGCCAAATTACTTAATCTATGTTTCATTAATGTCTTTTGGTGAGGTTTTATCTTGTTCTCTCATATGAAACATTTTCCTCAGTTTTTTCATTTTAGTTGATTCTCTGTTGATTTCTGTACAGTAGATGAAACAGTCACCTGTCCACCAGTGTTCCCACCTCAGGCTTTTTACAGTGAATGGTAACTCAGTTCAGGAATCTTTGAAGGTTTGCCCAATACTTCTCGAATTTGAAAAGCATTGAACTGTACCATGGGTTTTACTAGTCTAGCAGTCCTGAGAATGTGTTCTGTAGCATGCTAATTTTACTGGGTGCCAAAGGTTGCATTACAGAATGATTGGTAAATGGAGTCAACAAAGCTAAACAGGTGTCTTTACTATAGAATCTTTGTTAACATAGAGTTTAAAACGTCAATAGAATAAAATACACACTTAGCATTTCTCAAGTTTTATTTGTGAAACCCATTTTTTCCCTTAATAAATTTCTTGCAGCGGCTTTTCTGGGAAAAACAACTAGGGACACTCCTGGTTATCCTCTGGATTGCATCAGGCTTTGTGAGAACAAGTGTATAATTCTAGTGTAACATTTCAGATTTTAACTTATCAGTGGTATTAACATTATGCATGAGTTTAAAAGAGTGTATTTAAATTGAAACAATCTTCTGCAACTATGCTAATTTATTTATTGACCTTGGAGGGCAATGAGAGATGAGGTAGGTAGGTTATACGGCTAAACCTCTTGACTCAAATTCTTGACAAAAACCTTTTTGTTAACCTTGAAGTTAAACTTTGGAGACATTTTCATTAGCTATTAAACCTGTAAATGCTGACAAGAACCCACTTCTGTATTTATAGGCGACTAATAGTCAATGAAGAGGAAGAAGAAGGTGTGAACTCTAAGACCGGACCTAAGCCAGTCCGATTTTTGGGTCCTTCAACCAGCACCCAAATTAAGGTCAAGAATTCTGCTTCCATCAGGGTGTCTCCAGCCAGTGCCACCCAACCCTGGCCCCGGGCAACGGCAAACCTGGCTGCAGGAGGAAGGGCAGCGCAGCGCTCTGCCCAGTCGAAAGCGCCAACCCCGGTGGGGACTGGGCTGCCTGGGCATCCCCAGGCTGCACAAGGGACTGGGGCTGCTGAGAACGGGGCCGCGCACCTACCTCCAGCTAAGGTCCTGCTCTCGGACAAGATGACCACCCCGCACCGAGTGATCAAACTGAAACGGACTCCCCTGTGCGCCACCGGGTCTTCCCTGCCTGCCTGCACCACACCCAGGCCGGCGGGTCCCCAGGAACCGTCCCCTGACGCCCTTAGCCCACTGGGCATGTGGACCGAGAACGGGCAGGACCAGACCAAGTGATGGAAACGGGGACTCGGGATCGTTTGCATCTCCAAGCTTCCAACCCCGTTAATAGAAACAAGCAGCTCTCTTTCCCCATGCTGTCCAGGTGAACACTGACGTTTCTATTTAGGATGATTAGTGTGAAGCAGGAATGGAGGAGGGAGACTGTAAGTGGTTGGGCCTATGTTTACTTCTCATTTTCCCAACGTTTAAATTATTTGTCTAGGGACAGTTTTAATTTCAGGTATTTTAATGTGTAGGTTTTTTATTTTTTTTTAATTCTTAATTGGTATTAAGGCAACAAAACAGCTGGGCAAAGCCAAACCTAGGAAGCCTACTTTGTTGCTGAAGTAATTACAGATTTTAGGCATTTATTTGATGTTACTCATTTCAGCGGAGAGATAAAAGTGAAACTGAGCTTAGCTCTTCCTGCTGGTGAAATAGAGAGGGTGATTTAGTGCGTCCCTGTGCTACATGCCAGATGGGGAGGATTTGAGAGAAAATGTAGATCAAGGTGAACTGCCTGCAGGTGACTGTCAGACTCAAGAGGTAACACGAAATGATGGGGAGGGGAAAAACAGCAATTTGAGATCACACTTTGACTCTCACTTAATGAAACACTTTTCTTTCCTAGATTGACTTTTCTTACTCTTTTCCCATAGCAGATTTATTTTATACATCACAGGAAGATTTCTTGGGTTTAGAATTATATAACATGTTTTTGGACTGAATTGTGAAAGTATTTTATTTTCATTTGGATCGTAAAGTTTTCAAAGTACTTTGAAAAAGAAAAAAAATTCAACTTTTTAACTAAAGTTAGTATTTTTTTTCCAGAAATGACTATTAAAGAGTTCCTCTGATTATACAATATGGTTTTTATGCATAAAATTTCCACATAATTTGAATTTAATATTTTAAAACAGTATTTTGATTAATCTTCTATTTTTTCACAGTTCAGTTGTATGTGTTTACACATACATGTTATATTTTGTAGTTGGATCACATATTTCTATCTTTAGTGAGCAGTATGTTTTCAGTGTGTTAAAAATAAGTTCACAAAACAGGATACTTTTTACTTAGTGCTTATCACTGTACTTGCATTGGTTTAAAAGACTAAAGTAAATATACTCAAAACATTGCTTTCTATTAAATAAAGCAAAACCTTTCCATAAAAAGTGATATTTTTCTGTAACTGTACTTATTTTTAAGTCCTGGAGCCCTTTAATAGTTTGAAAGTTTGTTCATTTATATCTGTTTCTGCTCACAAAATTGCTTTCTTGTATAGTTAATGTATGAAATAGTTAAACCAATTTGGATAGCTATCTGAGTACCATCAGCTTTTTAAAATAAATGGTTTATTTGAGTAGAAAAAGTGAATATTTAAAGATTCATGAATGATAGTCCCCTGGGGAATATATAAAATACGCAGTCACCTTGAAAAATACTAAAATCCAGGTCTTCTGAAAATTAAAGACCATAGTGAGTTTTAAGTACTTTCGTTTAGGATATTATTGGTATTGCTTGATCTCTGACATTTTGAATTGCTGATTCATATAAGAAGATTTTATAGTAAGAGATGTATATTTTGTATATAGTAAACATTTGTCTGGAGAGGAAACATATGGAAAGTTAATCATGGTTGATTCAGTTGACAGCCTGCCTTTCTTTGCATCAAGTAGTTTAAGGGACATCTATTGAGCAGATTTGGCCTTTACAAGAAGTGAGTTTTTGGAATAACTACTGGGCCATGGCACAGCTAAAGTGGAAAGGTACAAACTTTCCCTTATAAATATCAGGAGTCAAAATGCTCCTGGAACTTGAAAATTACTTTATTTTTGTGTGATTGGGATGGGGGGGGTGGCGCGGAGGGTGGTGTGTTCATTTTGCATGAAGAAACATTTTTCCTAATACCAGACTCTGCAAACATACGAGTTGGCAACTCATCATAACCCCTGGCCCTTCCTGGAAAATAAAAAAATTTTAAATGAAAGAATGCTTTATAAAATAGTAGTTCGGTATCATTACTTTGGAAAAGTAGGTTTGTGCAATTGTTGGGTCAAAGGACACAATAGAAATTCTGAATGGAATGAGTTAGGGTATTTAAGTATTGTTCATTATCTTTTTTATAAAAAAGATAACTAACTATGCCCTTCTGGGTAATCTGTGTTGAAAACTGGTTTGCCCTGATTAAAACTGGTTAGTTATGCAGTGGAAAGCCTAAGGCTGACAGTAGGAATCTACTGAAACAGTTGTTTCATTTGTATTTTTAAATACCAAGTTTCTCTTTCAATATTGCCTTATGTTATAGATTATCAGGTATTTTCATATATTTTATTTCATTGTGTTTATTTTGCTTTTTAGTTTCAGAACAACATAATGAAGGTTAGTCTTTCCTAGTCCTTTAAAGATCAGGAGGATGAAGTTAACCTAGTTAAGACTGTACAGTAATGACTGCGCTACTCCCAACTCACATTGTAGCTTCATAATCTAATTTTCACAGACTGACACAGCATCACTGACCAAAGGAAAAACTAGATGTAACTAACTTCACATGTCTATCTGCTCCTAGAGGGACTCTGCCACCTCTGTACTGGCAATGCCTGGTACATAGTAGGCCTCTAGTATGTTGCTGACAGGGCAACCACCCCACCCTACCCCCTCTTCTACCCCAATTATTTTATCAAATGTGTCTGGTAGCAGTCTTCATGGGGTGCAGAAACTGATTTCTGACCTTGCAAAATTTATCTGGTCGAACAAAGGAGATGCTTGTGAAAGTCCCTTAATTTGATGATTGTTGTTAATGACCACAGTTACCATTAGTAATGATCATTACAGTTACATAGCTCGTCAATTTCTTTAAAGTAATTCAGAGATGTGGCTCATGAGACCCCAGAGAGATCAGACAGATGCTGCCTGACTTCTGAGAAAGGAAAAAAGCAGCCTGGCCCCTCCCCTTCTGCCTTACTGCCCCTGCTAGAATTGCTGATGCAATTTTTCATTCACAGACTGAATCCTATTGCTTCCTTAGCAGGTACTAACATTGAAAAAATTGTTGATTCACTTCGAAGTCTATGGTTAAATACAGTATAATTATTATCAACCATACCTTGATTTCTAAAGAAGGAATCGATATACAAGCATATTTGGCCTTCCCTGAGAAATCGTTCATACAGGAATTTTTATTTAAATAGCATTTTGAATGTGCATATAGACTTGTGGTAGTAAACTGTGCTATAAAGGCAAAAATGCTAACCTTTACGTGACTATGAGGTGCCTTGTAAAGGGTTGCCCTATTTATATATTTCCAATCCCTTTGAATAGCTTTAATCGACATTTGGTAGGATGTTGGTTAGAAACTAAGTAGAAAGTATGAACTTCATAAAATGAAGAGAAAGAGCTTCTGCTATAGCAAGTGAAAAATATTTTTAAATGATTTGCATATGTGTATTCCTAAGTTAGCCAGGAACTTTTTAATTATGGAAAATACTGTCATTCTTCCATATGCTGAAACTCTCCCTCGAAAACTGTCAACAAGTTGCTGAATTCCTCAGCCAGTGAAGAGCGACTGAGTGATTCTTGAGGGCTGCAGTCTTCAGTCAGATGAAATCAAATGCAGGATTTCAAGCATGTGGTACAGTCAGGAAAGGAAACTTCATGAATAACTAACAGAAACAAAAAAGATTGGTTTCCAGCTGTTTTCAGAATTTTATATGCACGAAATTTGGTTGGTGGTGCAGCCTCAAAGGGACCGTTTTCACTTACAGTTCCTGTCAGCCTCATGAGCTACACATGGTTTACGTTCTTACAGAAAAGCTAATTTTCCTTTGTTCACATGTGTTGCCTCAGACAGCCAATACGCATTTTAGATTTGCTGGCTAGACACTTCCTGATGCAAGCTGTGGCTAAGACAAACAAAATGTTACAGTAACTGTCAATCAGTACCCTGTCCTACTTGTTTATTTAACAGCTTTTCATTTTATAGTGTTGCTTCTCATACTTTCCTTTCTTTTACCCTAGAACTTCCATTACCTTAGTAAAATTTTGTTCAGCTACAGGAATAAATTTGAGAAACTTAGAAGTGAAACATTTTAAACAGAGAGCACTTTATGGAAAGAAAAAGGTCATGTATTTGCTGAAGTTGGAAGAAGACTAACATTGCTTCTTTCTGCCAAGGTTCCTTAAAAATGTGGACATTCAACTTCAGTAGCACTTCTTTCAAGAACTTATGCCCTAATTTCTGGGTTTGGAAGATGTGGGAATCCAGCTTCTATGTAGATGACATGAATAGACCAAAGACATCAGAGAGTGTTCATTGAGATTCCAGCTGTGGGCCAGACAGTCTGGATTTGGTAACATGGGCTGAACCAGGTGGGAACCCAGCGCAGCTGGAGGAACAAGGTGAGACGTCCTTGCTCATCTGCTGTTTGTGTTTTCTTTCTCCAGAGCCCTTGGAACCTCCAGATCGGGGTTTTCAGCTGTGACACTTTTGGACTAGATAACATTTTTGGACTAGACAGTTCTTTATTGAGGATGGCTGTACTGTGCACTGTGGGGTACTGAGCAGCACCCTGCCCCAGTTGTGACGATCAAAATGTTCTCAAACTTTTCCAGATGTCTCCTGGGGTTGGAGGGTGGACACAAAATCGATTACCCCAAGTTGAGAACCACTGCAGTAGTTGAATAACTTAACCTGAGCAAAATACTGGTGGCTGCCTCTCCTAATTGGGAGATGTGGATGAGTAAGGGAACTTTAGAGCTGTCAAACACCGGCAGGAATGGAGCCCTGGGAATTGAGGGAGAGAATAATAAAGGAAGGCTGTCCCAGGCCTGCCAATTAAAAAATTCGATCCTGTTAGTTCTCACATTTCTGGCTTTAGTATAATATTAGATTTTTGTTTGCTTGTTATAACCAAGCAACTATTAATAGCTAATAAAAACTAAGATGTATCCTTCTAAGCCCTTTATATGTTAACTTAATTGAATACACCAACCCTATGATGTAGATGTCTTATTATTATCTCCATTTTTCAGATGGAGGAAACTGAAGCACAGAAGGGTTTGGTAAACTGCGTTGCCTCTAGCAGGATTCACACGCATGTCATATGCAGGCCTTTCAGCTCTATTCTAGGCCTCTTATAGGAGCTTGGCATTGCTTCCAGAGATGAGCTAGATAGGACTTAGTGCATCTGTGTGTCTCACAGCTATGATCTATTTATCAGGTACTCTCTTAGTGCTTTCTAAGGGTATGTGGGTGCTGTGCTTAGTTGCTCAGTCGTGTCTGACTCTTTGTGACCCCATGGACTGTAGCCTGCCAGGCTCCTCTGTCCATGAGGATTCTCAAGGCAAGAATACTGGAGTGGGTAGCCTATGCCTTCTCCAGTGGATCTTCCTGACCCAGGAGTCAAACTGAGGTCTCCTGCATTGCAGGCAGATTCTTTACCAGCTGAGCTCGTAAGCCCTTCTAAGGGTATGCCAGGTATCAACTCTTTGCCTCTTGATTTCAAATCTACTCTTCATTGTCCTGTTTGTGATCCTAGAGCTGGATCCCATAAGTACTTCCCTTTAGCCAGCTGACTTTGCCACTAGAGGGACCCTGAAGGAAGAGGAGGCTTTGTTCAGTGAGTGGCCCTGTGTTCTTGTTCCTGCAACGAGTGCTCAGTTGGGGTGTGGGAAACCCATGGGCCCAAGTTTCAGCAACAGGGGGTTCCAGTTCCACAGATCTCCTTATTGGCTCCACTGTTAATTCAATATTACTTCCTGCAGGAAGCTTCCTAGCTGGTGCCCAGCAGGATTCCCAGTGAATTTGGTGGCATCCCTGGGGTTGGACCCCTGGTGAGTTGACAGGGGAAAGTTCCTTGGTTCTCCAGTGCCCTTTGGGGAGCTTCTCTCTTGTTAGCACCTCAGGGAGCTTCTTGACCTCTACTGGAGCCATAGCCATACCGTCCCCAACAAGGTCAGAATCTCAGCCTTGGGAGCAGGGCTGGTGGGTGGTGGTGGTGAGCTTTCACAAACTTGATCCTCTTCCTCTGCCTCAGGCTCTAACAGTAACCATCCCAGTGTCTGCTATTCCTGTTTTCTTTAGTAGCTACTCCCATTACTATTTATAACTTCATATATATATACATTTTTCTCTCTATAAAGCTTCCCCGTATAAATTTATAAAGCATCTCCATTCAAATTACTCTGGTTACTGTCTCTGTACAAAGTCCCAGGCATTATTGCAAATTATTACTTTGCAAATATGAACTTATTCAATCCCTGTAGCAACCCTTCAAGGTAGGTATGGTTATTAAATCCCATTTACCTGTGGATACATGGAGATATTGAGCTGTTTAGAAATGTGTCCACATTGACACAGCCAGGAGGTGATGGGACCCTGATATGAATCCAGACAGCCTGCCCCAAGGCTGGAACTTCAGCTGCTGCTCTCGTCCCATATTCTCTAGAATTGACAGACTGGATTGTTTTGCACAAGTCATTTAGATTCCAGAATTCTCTAGCACATTGGAGTTGGTCATTCTTTCATAGTTGCTCTCTCTTCCTTGTATTTATTGAGTACCTACTATGTGCCAAGTCTGATGTTGAAGCTGAAACTCCAATACTTTGGCCATCTGATACGAAGAGCTGACTCATTTGAAAAGACCCTAATGCTGGGAAGGATTGAGGGCAGGAGGAGAAGGGGACGACAGAGGATGAGATGGTTGGATGCCATCACTGATTCAATGGACATGGGTTTGGGTAGGCTCCAGGAGTTGCTGTTGGACAGGGAGGCCTGGCGTGCTGCAGCTCACAGGGTCACAAAGAGTCGGACATGATTGAGGACTGAACTGAATTGAACTGATGTGCCAGGTCTTCCCTTTTAGCTCAGATGGTAAAGAATCTGCGTGCAGAGGGAAGAGACCAGGTTTGATTCTTGGGTTGGGAAGATCCCCTGGAGGAGGAAATGGCAACCCACTCCAGTGTTCTTGTCTGGAGAATCCCATGGACAGAAGAGCCTGGTGGTGACAGTCCATGGGGTCACAAGAGTTGGACATGACTAAGTGACTAACCCACCACTATGAGCCAGGCCCTAGCCAAGGAGTAATGGTGTTATTGGCATAATGGTAATTTACAAAAAGTACATGTTCTCCCAAATGACTAGGAATAGGTAAAATATAACTCAAACTTACGTTAAAAATAGAGTAGAGTAGTTTTCTGTCCTTGACAGGAAGTCTTTTTTATACTTATTTTCTGTAGAAGTGTCTTTGGTCATGGTTGCAATCATAGTACTAAAATACATTTTTTTTTTTTTTGCCAGAAATCTATACATACTCTCAGGCAAATAGAGTAGACAAATTTGCCATTAAATTTATGTATTCTGTAAAAACTGTGTGTGGTTATTTCTGCTCTGAAACTTGAACTTAATAGTAACACTGAAAATGCTTCTGAGCTGTAGGAGGAAGCAGAGTTCACAGATAAGGGGACTTCTGAGAATCAGTCCCCAGAAAGAATTAGTGAGAACCTTGTGTTTCTCTGACAGCATGACTGAGTCCACGCTGGAGTGCCTTTGCCCGAGGGGCTGCTATAATGAAATTAAACTCTCATTTGGGCTAATCTGCCTCCAAGGATCAGGGACCTGGTTCTTGGAAACTAAGAATGGACAGAAAACTTCTTTAGGATTTATAAAGCTTTGCTGGGAAAAGCAAAAGTACGAAAAACAAAAATTCCTTTGAATAGTTTGCAATGAATAGTATTAAAATTGTGCTTCAAATGAAACCCTGGCTGGCAACTCTTCCTATTTTTTCTCACCAAATTAGATCAGTTAAGATGGCTCAGTGCTAGAGCAAAGTATTAGTCGTTGAATGATTATTTTTTATTATCTTTCACTATGATATGGGCTTCCCTGGTGACTTAGATGGTAAAGGATCTGCCTGCAATGTAGGAGACCTGCATTTAGTCCCTGGGTCAGGAAGATCCCCTGGAGAAGTGAATAGCTACCCACTCCAGTATTCTTGCCTAGAAAACTCCATGGACAGAGAAGTCTGATGGGCTACAGTCTATAGGATTGCAGAGTCAGACACAACTGAGTGACTAACACACTTGCTATTTTATAGTTTGTTCAGGAAATTTTGGGAGCAAGTGACTGTTTCTTTCACCTTTATTGTTTGGCACCCGAGGGCAGCCTGGAATCCTAGCCTACCTGTGCCTGAATTTGAGGTATAGTCTCTGAATCTAGTGTGGTTATTGAAAAAAAATGGTCTTATTCAGTCATGTTTGCCTACTTAGAGCAATTCAGGATTTTACCATTCTGGGCTTCCCTGGTGGCTCAGAGGTTAAAGCGTCTGCCTGGAATGCAGGAGACCTGGGTTCAATCCCTGGGTCGGGAAGATCCCCTGGAGAAGGAAATGGCAACCCACTCCAGTACTCTTGCCTGGAGAATCCCATGGAGGGAGGAGCCTGGTGGGCTACAGTCCATGGGGTCACAAAGAGTCGAACATGACTGAGCGACTTCACTTCACTTATTATATGTTTCATGGATGCTGTCACTAGAGTTAACTGCTGAGAAATGAAAATGTTACCATATCCAGACACAAGAGGGCACTCTATAAACAGGCCAAGGAGGATACAGTATTGACAGGGAGGGATGGAGGGAAGGAGTAAGCTTAGTCAAAGGTAGTGTTGAATTCAGGCATCCCTCTGTCCGCATTGTTGCTCCTTCTCCCCTCTAAACCACCCCACTCCTCGCAACCCTGCCTCCACTTTGCTCTAGGAAAAGAGCTGTTCAGGCCCTAGATTACCTCTTCACATGGTTAAATCGAGATTAAGGCTTTCAGAGTCAGAATTCCCAAATCTCTTACTTTGGCAAAAATCTGCATGTTGCCTTTGCTCTGCTAACTTTCCTCATTGTCCTCATTGGATATTGCTTCGCTAAGAATGTTAAAATGAAATCTTTTTCTGATGCCAGCAGAATTGAACTAGTGAACTGAGCTTTACATTGGATATAGAGTGTTATTTTTTCCCTACCCACTCTCCCCCCAGTTTTTGTAAGTATAGCCTTTATGAAGGATGAATTTTATACAAACTTGTGTTTAACCCTCTGAACCTTGCTCAGCCCCTAGAATAGGCTGGATGATTGACTGGAGTATGGAGAGATTCTCAAATGAAATGTAAATTTGGAATGTAATTGGTAACCCAACTGAGAGGTTTGTCTTTAACAGATGGGAGTCTTGGTGATACAGTGTAGGTGAGTTTTGAAGTTATTCAATCTTCATGGGTATTAACCTCTACTAGAGAAATGTTTAAGAAAAAAGAATCTATTCTTCTGGCTACTCTGTATTAAGTAGAGAGATTGGAGTACTCATAGCCCATGGAATTTTTTTTTTTTTAAGTTTGACACAGTTAACAAGAATCGCAGAATTTAACCCAGATTTCTAGAATCACACCAGTGATTCCATCAGAATAGACAAAGATACACACACACACACACACACACACACACACACACACACAGTATTTCAGTGGCCTCACACTGGCACTAAAATATTGAGATTACCATTTCAAAAAATATACATTGGTAAATGTTTACATACCTGGGTCTACAAGAAAGGCAAAATCTAGGGAAAAAATATAAGCAGGTCTGCATATTTCTTAGCATGCTTTCATATTTCTTTTCAGTAACTTGGAGCATTTGTTATGTGCTTAGGAACGTGACTGCGCTTTCTTAACCCTGAGAACAACGTGATGGGTGTGTCAAGGTTGAGAGTGGGGGTCTACCCCTGACAAAGACAGGTGTGCTCCTGACCTGGCAAACCCATTATTTTCCTGTTGCACGAATCACTTGACTCCTCTTTAAAGCTGTCACATATATTTAAACTGACATTTTCTGTGATGAGCCAAATCTTGGTACGCAAAATTTGTGCAAAGTCCTTCTGTCTTGTAAAATATAAATCCTGGGCCTCAGATGGACTAAACGGAGACTGCAGGCCCAAACGTTTGTCTTTCTTATTTGAACAAACAGCCCTTCCTTCCTTCCCAGAATGTGACTTAACATTTAAAGTTCCTATTAAATCTCTGTATACACCCAGAGACCTCAGAAAGTTCTCTCCAGACAGAGCAAACATCCTCCTTGTATTTGGCAAAAGAAGTGGGTGCTTGCGTGGCGTGCAGACTCAGCTGCTTAGGGCTGCTCTCTGGAAGAGAGGCCCACTGAACCTGGGCTGCCAGAAAAAATGTTAACATTGAGCTGAAAATAAGTATTTGCACTTGAAAGAGGCCAACAAATCTGCAGGATACATGGAAGTTCGATGGAAGCAGTAGCCAAACTGAGTCACCTTGCACTCAAAGACTGGGGTACTGGGGGCCACTTCGGGGGTGGGCCCCTGGCATCCACTCTGTATTCCTCAGGGAACAGAAGCCCTGCCCCAGGCAGCCCCTGTGCTTTTGGGGAGCCTGCAACAACCCAGCTTGGGGGTGGACTCTGATTAGTCTATGCCCATTAGCACATCTCATTTGCTGATTGGTTGAGGGACAAGCCTACCCGCTATCTGGGGCAATGATATGCAAGACCCTCCCTGGGACTTTTGAGAAAGACACTTGCTCCTTGCCGATGCTACCTGGAGAGCTTCTCTTTTCTTCTAGGCCGTGTTGGCGATGAACATGAATCTGAATCTTAGGATTGAGGCAGGTATTTTACCCCATTCTGAACACAATGTCATCCTAAGGAGGAAGGGAGAGCTAAGATAATCAGGAGAAAGGAGCTAGAATCTTGATTCAGTTGGACCCAAGGCATAATTTTATGCTGGGTTTTTCAGCCACTGAACTAATTAATCATTTTCTTTACTGTTTAAAGTAGGCTGAGTTGGGGTTTATATTACTTGCAACCAAGGTTTCCAAACTGCCAAGTCTTGTCCAAGATGATTGGGGTATACGTGCATCTGTATATGTGTAAGGTACTGGCAAGGCTATGGTGAGGAATTCTTTCTTCCAAAAGGACCCTTGTGCCAAGAGAAAAGAGCATTGTTCAAAGCTCTGTGCCACAACCGCTTAAGTTTTCTTGAAAGTACTACATGGTACATTTTAGGATAAAGTGGGCTTCAATTAAAAAAAAAAAAACACAAGCCAGGTGTCAAATGCAGCATATTTTAATTTTTTTCAAATAAAGCAATATATGTATATATATATATATTTCAGAAAAACACCAGATGTTAAACTCTACAAAAGCGCATGTGTCTTCAGCAGATCATGTTTGTCTGATCAATAAGAATTTTGTTTCCAACATTAACTCTCTAAAGACGATCAATGGACTGACATCACTGCTACAACATAGGTTGCTACTGAGCCTCTGATCTTTTAGCCACATCTTGATTTTCCTAACAAATGAGTAAATACTGCCTGGCTAAAATGCTGCAATGTGTTGATGAGAAAAAGCGCCAACAGATCAAGCAAAGCCATGAAAGTTACGAAGCAAGCTAGAGCTGATTATTAGAATTAGTAAAAATGATTAAGAGAGGATGACACAGCCGTGTAGGATTTGTGTATTCAGATTNTGATGAGAAAAAGCGCCAACAGATCAAGCAAAGCCATGAAAGTTACGAAGCAAGCTAGAGCTGATTATTAGAATTAGTAAAAATGATTAAGAGAGGATGACACAGCCGTATAGGATTTGTGTATTCAGATTGACTCTCTTTTGGCAGCGAATTGGGTCAGCACCTCGGGCAGGGAACCGAAACTGAGTGAAAACAGCCTTTTTTTCCCTCTCTCCACGCTCAGGCCACCAACGTCACAGCCGGGACCGAGAGAACCGTGGCATCTGTGGAAACTTCTATTCTGGTGGGGCAGAGGTTGCACTGGGAGACCCTGGCCACGTTGCCCCGGAAAGGCCTGGCCTCCGCGTTGTCCGCGCCGTGCTGCCTTCGCCGGGGCTTTTCCGGATGGGCGGGGGCCTCGGGGGTCTTTGTCCCCAGGGAGGCCTCTTGGTTTTTGGCACCGCCTTTGTTTTTGGGACGGAAGCCGTTGTGTGGTTGTCTTCTGTGTTCGTGGCGGCTGTTGCTCTTCGCCATCGGATCGGCTTCATTACCGCTGCCCTGGGGCTTGGCAGACCCATTTAGCCTGTTGTTGTGATACTGCGGATTAAATCTTCGTCTTTGGCTAGAAGACCCATTCTATAAATAGAAGAAAAAAAAAAAAAAAGAAAAGAGGTAGATATTAGATGCCAACAAACCCCAGGTGACATCAAACCAGGGAAACCAAACCTCTAAGTCACAGGTCACCTTTTTTTTTTTTTTACACCCCAGAAGAATGTGACAACATGCAAATGAGGTCAAACTGATAAAACCCTCAAGCTTAAAGAATGGTGGCCTGCCTTGTAAATGGGAGTTCAAGAAAATTGTTGATGTTGAAAGAGAGGTTACAGAAGTGTAAGACAGATAATTCCAGAGCCAGGCCAAATAAAACCCATCAAGCATAAACCTGAAATAAAGAAGTGAAACACAGAGGCAGGGGAATGATGGTTCTCTGCCATACATATTTCTGGGTCATTCTGTACGGACTATATGTATGCATTCTCATGATCACATTACCAGTTTACACACCCCTAGGTCTAAAGGGTGATTATCTGTGGAGGTGGGGACGAAGCTTAGGTGTGCAGGCAGGAGTGCCCACATTCCTGTCTCTGTGCACAGCTCCCTTACAATGTGGGATGAAGCCAGAGTTGGGAAGAGACAGTATTCAGACACATGGGACGTGGGTCTCTGCCTTTGTACTCCTGCCCTGGGCCCTGAGTTACTAGCAGTGGGTCTGCCCTAAACCAATACCATCCAATCACAGTAAACAAACTAAGAACTTTATATATTTGTAACTTACAATATGATACATCCAGGGAAGTAGTCCAGACAGACCCTGAGAATAGGCTTGGGACATTTGGGAACAGAATTCCAGGATCTCGGGTATTTGGAGAACTTTCCAGAAGGGAGAGCGTAGATTCTGAGTAGTCACCTCTTAGTCTCACTCCGAAGGGAGGGCCATGGGCCATGGCTGGGGAGGGCCAAAAGGGTTTACTCTAAAGCATGGGGCCTAGAACAAGGGCCTTTCTTGGACTTAGATATATTTTTAAATTTAAACACGCTGTCACCTAAAATGCTTTGCTGAAAATGATAAAACAGTGAGAGCTGAAAATGTATCTATGTGGTTAACATTTAATCTGGCCTCCTTTGTTTTTAAATAAAATGTGACAGAAATTCAAACTAAATTTTGGACTTAATTTTAGCATGGGGTTTAATAATGAGAAAGGAACAAAATCTGTGAAGGTGTATTTCAACGACAGTGAAACAGATTTGATTATGATCTTGAACCAAGGACTGTATGAAACACTCCTTGTCAAAGTGCGATTTTAAAGTTCATGAAGACATCTGGGGCTAGAGAAATGCCTGTCAGAGTCACTAATGAGAATTCTAACAGACCAAGACCACAAAAGCCAATAGGGCATCTGTTAGAAAACCAGCATTTTGGAATGCTTAAAAAAAAGTCTCTTTATTCAAGCTCTCTTTCTGAAAGATGATGAAAAATATCTTTATAGCATGCCCAACTTCTGAATCATCAAATCCCATTTTGTGGTCCTTCTTTAATAAGCAGGGATCACTTATCAAGAATATAATGGAGAAGCAGAAGGAGAGAAGACTGTCCTTTGGATATTTCTGTTTTTAAGGGTCATTGTAATGAGAATTAATAATGTCATTTTGAAATACATGCTCAAAGCCCAAGAGAAGAAAGAGTAGTTTGAACTAACTTTGGCCTCTTATAGATAAATTAAAGATAAATGGGAATTAAAGGATCTTAAAAAACATGCCAGATTTCTTCTCACTAATGGTGTCAGTAGCCTGGTTCTCAATCTTGTTCCCATGTCTGAGTCCTTTCCATGTGTGGGCCAGTTATCAGAACCTGGGTGGCACTCCAGTCACGAGAAATGCCATATCATGTAGAAAGACTCTTTGCTAATGCTGTCAAGTGTGTGAGGACCACTTCCTCCACAGGAGAGAGTGCCTGTGATGGGGACCACCAGATGGACTAGGGGAGCTCAGGGAGGCTGGCCAGGCACATGGAGGTTCCACAGGTCAGGCTGCTGCTGGGGGCAGATGGAGGCTGGGGTGACTAGCAGTGGCTATTTTCTTCCGCTGCAAATGGGTGGTTTCTTGCCCAGGCAAGGCACCAGGGTCTGCAGGACCCCCGGAGGCAGGGCAGGGTGGCTTCCTTAGGGCAGCTTACCTGCTTATTAGCCGGCACGGCCTGGTGAGAGCTGTCGGCGGTGCTGGGAAGGTTGCTCGCCATTTTGGGGTTTGCTGCTTTACCTTCGGAGGGCTTGTTGTGACTCGATGACTTTCGAGTAAAGTTACTCTGTTTCCCGGAGGTGGCTGCATGAGCGCTGAACAGCGGCAGCAGGGAGCTGCAGGGAGTTCTTGAGGAATAGTTGTTCTTTGGATGTGTAACTGCAACAATAAGTGCTTGGTGTTAGGGGCTGTGCCTCAGTGGGCTCCCCTGGTGGCTCAGATGGCAAAGAATCTGCTTGCCATGCAGGAGACCCAGGTTCGATGCCTGGATTGGTAAGATCCCCTGGAGAAGGAAATGGCAACCCACTCCAGTATTCTTGCCTGGAAAATCCCATGGACAGAGGAGCCTGGTGG
>SJYW01016488.1:0-12217 GCA_006410735.1 Raphicerus campestris | reverse complement strand
CACACAGTTATAATACATGGGATATTTTCGAGCACAGAGTCTGTTACATTAGGAAATGGGACCTGGGAGATCAAGGGTCTGAGACAATATACAATTTCTATTTCAGGGGTGAGGTTTAGAGAATTCTCTTGAATTGGTTAATAAAAAACCTGGGAACCTTGAAAGATACAGAGAAAACTTTAGGGGAGAAAGTTTTATTAGAAGCCAGTCTTTTGGACCTCTGTAAAGAAGATATTTTCTTTCAGGATGGTGTCAGATACACCCTATATGGGGTAAGTTCTCCTGAGATATGCGTCCTGAGACCGACTCCATGCTTAGGGTGGGAAAGGGGGTCTACTGAAAGTCTGCTCGTAAGAGCACTGTTTCTCCCTGTGGTTTAATCACTAAGTTGTCCGACTCTTGCGACTCCATGGTCTGTAGCCTGCCAGGCTCCTCTGTCCATGGGATTCTTCAGGCAAGAATAATGCCATTTCCTTCTCCAGGGGATCTTCCTGACCCAGGATTCAAATCTGGTCTCTTGTGTTGCAGGCAGGTTCTTTACTGACTAAACTTTTTTCTGGCTCCTTGTGTGATCATCTCAATCTGAACCCAAAATTTAAGAGATCAAAAGTCTAGTTTCCGTCTCTTTTTTGATGCCTCAAGTGACCACCTTGATGTTATAATATAAAGGAAATGAAAGATGATATATTTTTCACTAACATTACATTTTTGGCCTGTCATCTCAATTTTCTGGAACTTCAGTGTCCTCATTTGTACAGTGAAGGGTTGGATGAATCCTATTTAAGTTCCTTATTCCAAAGTCCTATGCTTGTAAATCTCAGGATTTCTCTACAAAGACACGTTTGGAATTATGTCTTTTGAGTCAATATTGTTTCTATAAGCAGTGTTTTTGCATAAATGAAGCAGAAATCCAGGAGGCACTAGAGATTTGGTTCATGATACTATCTTTAACTATTTATGCTTATTTCTTTTTATAATTCTATTGGAGTATAGTTGATTTACAGTGTTATTAGGTTTAGGTGTATAGTAAAGTGATTCTGTTATTCATATATGGATATTCGTTCTTTTTCAGATAGGTTATAAAAATGATAACATTTTTTCTTCATAGGTTCGAGATTTAATTTTTAAAAACAGAATGCACATAAAACAGTCTTACTACTGTGGCAGAGACTCCTCTCTAGTGAAGGCTTTTGAGCGTGGTTTTGAGATGTTGCTGGACAGTGGGAGCCTAGCTGAGCACTGCATTTCACCTATCATTGCGAAGTGGAGCCTTGTAGTTAGTTCTTCTTAGTGGAATTTGAGTGGAGGTGAGTGTCACTTGTGAGTCTGTTTCTGACTGCTCTCTTCTCCTGTACCAGCTAGACGCAAATGCTCAAGGCCACCCTAGAAGTCCTGTTTAGCAGAAGACAGAGGTCTGCTAGCCTGGGTACCTCTGTCACTGTATGTTACAGATCCTCTTGCTGTTGGGTCCACAGCCAACCAGAAATACCAGCTTGGGATTCATGTAAGCACTTGAGTTGGGTTGTTAGTGACAATGGTGAGGGTTGATTTGGTACTTTTAAAGTGGTGATTCTACAAAGTAGAGAAAGCATGTGGTGTAACTTGAAATTGTATGCAAAAACAAGGACACAGATGTAGCAGGCAGAGAGGAGCAGAATTTGTTAAGCTGTGGAACTATTTGGTAAACTGTTTCTTGTGATAATCTGGAAAGTAGACCATGTGTGTACAGACCTAGTATCTAGCCAGAGATGACATTTCACATCTCTCTTGAACTTGGTGGAGTACTGGGTCAGGAAGATTCCCCTGGAGAAGGAAATGGAGAAATTCCAGGATTCTTACCTGAAAAATCCCATNTGAGTTGGGTTGTTAGTGACAATGGTGAGGGTTGATTTGGTACTTTTAAAGTGGTGATTCTACAAAGTAGAGAAAGCATGTGGTGTAACTTGAAATTGTATGCAAAAACAAGGACACAGATGTAGCAGGCAGAGAGGAGCAGAGTTTGTTAAGCTGTGGAACTATTTGGTAAACTGTTTCTTGTGATAATCTGGAAAGTAGACCGTGTGTGTACAGACCTAGTATCTAGCCAGAGATGACATTTCACATCTCTCTTGAACTTGGTGGAGTATTGGGTCAGGAAGATTCCCCTGGAGAAGGAAATGGAAAAATTCCAGGATTCTTACCTGAAAAATCCCATGGAAAGAGTAGCCTGATGGACCCATGGAGTTGCAAAGAGTCGGACACGACTGAGAACTAAGTGTGCATGCACACACACACCCCAAGCGGAATATGAACAGAAATATCACCTGTTCCCTCTGGCCACAGTGATTAGGAAGCAAGTTTGCCTACTTATCTTTCTCTTTTGTCCACCCTGTTTGCTGCATATGCACTCTTAGGATGAAAATGAAAACCTTAGAAGACATCTGGGAGATGGCTTATCTCTATCAGCATGAGTCCCTGAATGATTGCATAGATCACAACCATTCTATTCTCTGTTATATCATCCTTGACCAGAGATTCCCACACTGTACTAGGGGCAAGAAATACACCATACAATGCTAAGTCATGTTAAGTAGGTAGATAGAACTCACCAAAATAATATAATGTTTTCAATACATACATTCCATGTGTTAACTTGTAGTGTATATTTTCTCATCCTGGCACTTGACACTTGGTAAGACAATATTCTGGAATGTTATTTCATTTTGCCTGATTCATGAAAGAAATTCAGGAATTATCCAGCACATTTTCTCTAGCAAATTCCTCATCTCTGTGATAAAAATGTATCTTTACCAAAAGAAAGAAAAGTATATAAAATACAGAAAGCTCACTAATGGGGTGGTTTTCTGGCTGCCACACAACTCTNGAAGCCAGTCTTTTGGACCTCTGTAAAGAAGATATTTTCTTTCAGGATGGTGTCAGATACACCCTATATGGGGTAAGTTCTCCTGAGATATGCGTCCTGAGACCGACTCCATGCTTAGGGTGGGAAAGGGGGTCTACTGAAAGTCTGCTCGTAAGAGCACTGTTTCTCCCTGTGGTTTAATCACTAAGTTGTCCGACTCTTGCGACTCCATGGTCTGTAGCCTGCCAGGCTCCTCTGTCCATGGGATTCTTCAGGCAAGAATAATGCCATTTCCTTCTCCAGGGGATCTTCCTGACCCAGGATTCAAATCTGGTCTCTTGTGTTGCAGGCAGGTTCTTTACTGACTAAACTTTTTTCTGGCTCCTTGTGTGATCATCTCAATCTGAACCCCAAATTTAAGAGATCAAAAGTCTAGTTTCCGTCTCT
Source organism: Raphicerus campestris (assembly GCA_006410735.1). NCBI lineage: Eukaryota > Metazoa > Chordata > Mammalia > Artiodactyla > Bovidae > Raphicerus > Raphicerus campestris. The sequence goes on along the minus strand of SJYW01016488.1, from coordinate 8,928 downwards.
TTTTTGATGCCTCAAGTGACCACCTTGATGTTATAATATAAAGGAAATGAAAGATGATATATTTTTCACTAACATTACATTTTTGGCCCGTCATCTCAATTTTCTGAAACTTCAGTGTCCTCATTTGTACAGTGAAGGGTTGGATGAATCCTATTTAAGTTCCTTATTCCAAAGTCCTATGCTTGTAAATCTCAGGATTTCTGTACAAAGACACGTTTGGAATTATGTCTTTTGAGTCAATATTGTTTCTATAAGCAGTGTTTTTGCATAAATGAAGCAGAAATCCAGGAGGCACTAGAGATTTGGTTCATGATACTATCTTTAACTATTTATGCTTATTTCTTTTTATAATTCTATTGGAGTATAGTTGATTTACAGTGTTATTAGGTTTAGGTGTATAGTAAAGTGATTCTGTTATTCATATATGGATATTCGTTCTTTTTCAGATAGGTTATAAAAATGATAACATTTTTTCTTCATAGGTTCGAGATTTAATTTTTAAAGACAGAATGCACATAAAACAGTCTTACTACTGTGGCAGAGACTCCTCTCTAGTGAAGGCTTTTGAGCGTGGTTTTGAGATGTTGCTGGACAGTGGGAGCCTAGCTGAGCACTGCATTTCACCTATCATTGCGAAGTGGAGCCTTGTAGTTAGTTCTTCTTAGTGGAATTTGAGTGGAGGTGAGTGTCACTTGTGATTCTGTTTCTGACTGCTCTCTTCTCCTGTACCAGCTAGACGCAAATGCTCAAGGCCACCCTAGAAGTCCTGTTTAGCAGAAGACAGAGGTCTGCTAGCCTGGGTACCTCTGTCACTGTATGTTACAGATCCTCTTGCTGTTGGGTCCACAGCCAACCAGAAATACCAGCTTGGGATTCATGTAAGCACTTGAGTTGGGTTGTTAGTGACAATGGTGAGGGTTGATTTGGTACTTTTAAAGTGGTGATTCTACAAAGTAGAGAAAGCATGTGGTGTAACTTGAAATTGTATGCAAAAACAAGGACACAGATGTAGCAGGCAGAGAGGAGCAGAGTTTGTTAAGCTGTGGAACTATTTGGTAAACTGTTTCTTGTGATAATCTGGAAAGTAGACCGTGTGTGTACAGACCTAGTATCTAGCCAGAGATGACATTTCACATCTCTCTTGAACTTGGTGGAGTATTGGGTCAGGAAGATTCCCCTGGAGAAGGAAATGGAAAAATTCCAGGATTCTTACCTGAAAAATCCCATGGAAAGAGTAGCCTGATGGACCCATGGAGTTGCAAAGAGTCGGACACGACTGAGAACTAAGTGTGCATGCACACACACACCCCAAGCGGAATATGAACAGAAATATCACCTGTTCCCTCTGGCCACAGTGATTAGGAAGCAAGTTTGCCTACTTATCTTTCTCTTTTGTCCACCCTGTTTGCTGCATATGCACTCTTAGGATGAAAATGAAAACCTTAGAAGACATCTGGGAGATGGCTTATCTCTATCAGCATGAGTCCCTGAATGATTGCATAGATCACAACCATTCTATTCTCTGTTATATCATCCTTGACCAGAGATTCCCACACTGTACTAGGGGCAAGAAATACACCATACAATGCTAAGTCATGTTAAGTAGGTAGATAGAACTCACCAAAATAATATAATGTTTTCAATACATACATTCCATGTGTTAACTTGTAGTGTATATTTTCTCATCCTGGCACTTGACACTTGGTAAGACAATATTCTGGAATGTTATTTCATTTTGCCTGATTCATGAAAGAAATTCAGGAATTATCCAGCACATTTTCTCTAGCAAATTCCTCATCTCTGTGATAAAAATGTATCTTTACCAAAAGAGAGAAAAGTATATAAAATACAGAAAGCTCACTAATGGGGTGCTTTTCTGGCTGCCACACAACTCTCTTAGTTAAAAAGCAACCTTTACCTCCTAGTTACTGTGTGTGTGTGTGTGTGTGTGTGTGTGTGTGTGTGTGTGTGTGTGTGGTAGAAATAGGGGCTGGGAGTTGAGGGTATCTTTAAAGATTTGTCCTGAAAAGGTTTTTGACTAATATAAAAAGTGGGCATCCTTTGCTTGCTTGCAAAGGATGCAGATGTGGCCTTGCTAATGATAACTTAAAAGCATGTGCTCAATGCTTCAGAGAAAAGGAGAAAAAATTGCAAGTATTAGATCTCAACAATCATTTTTGAGATCAATACATGTTATTTTGGATACTAATATACATATTATATTTGAATTCTTCAGCTTGTCATGGCTTGTATCACATTATTCATGTTCTTTGTGTCCATGAAAATATATAGGAAAAAACATTTCTGGCGATTAAGTTTCTGTTTTGTAATTGAGAGCTTATACTCAGAGAGATCTTGTTATCACTAAGTATGTATATACAGTATCTTATATAATCCTCACATTTCTCTTTCACCCTTTGTAAAATGATAAAATTGAAATCAAAATATTAAGACACTTTGCTCTAGAGCACATGTGGAGTATAAATAATAGAACTGGTATTTGGCTTCTGATACATTTACCTGCCAATGCAGAAGACACAGGAGATGCAAGAAACTTGGGTTCTATCTCTGGTGGGGAAGATCTCCTGGAGAAGGAAATGGCAACCCACTCCAGTTTTCTTGCCTGGCAAATTCCATGGACAGAGGAGCCTGGCAGGCTACAGTCCATGTGGTCAAAAAGTTGGACACACAATTCCTGGCTTCTCTGACTCCAGACCTCACTTTTAATTACTAAGCTAGTAGTTCTCACACTTCAGTTGCATCAGAATCATCTGGAACCCTTGTCAAACCAGATTGTTGGTTCCTACCTCCAGGGTTTCTGATTTGGGAGGTCTGGATTGTGTCCTAAGTATTTACATTTCTAACAAGTTTTCAGATGGTGCTGATGCTGCTGGTCTGGAAACCACACTTTGAGAACCACTGAAATAAGATATACTTGCTTCTTTTTTATGATCTTTTCTTTTTACTTTTTTTTTTGCTATATTCAGAATGACCTGATAATCAGTATGATCTAAAAGGAACCACAAGAACACATGATTTAAGGAAGAAAGAGGCCAATGACAAAAGATTACATTAAAATCCAAATGAAAGAAGGTAAATAAATTGCAAAGGTGATGATTCCTCATTGCATGAAAATGAATGCAAGACTGAAGCCAATATTTAAAGTCTCTTATAAACTAACCCCAAATTTCTAGACTAATCTTCACTCATCTGTGCTTGGTCATCCAGCACCTCTATAATCTCTCACCTTGGGTGATATCTACTAATTGATACTGAAGGATACCTCCTCTGCCTAGAAATGCTTTTCTTTCTCTTCCTGCAAAATCTGTTGAAGGTCTAGTTGTGCTTCAAGATTTAGTCCAAATAGTTCCTTTCCTAAAATAGCCGTCCAAGTCTCTCTTGATGTCTACTTCTTCACACCAAAATTCTTCCCTGTATCATCAAAGTTATTTTGAGTTGTTCAGATAACAATGGGTCCAGGAAGAGTTGTGTGTTTTAATTGCACGTAATGAAGTTTCATTCATATTTGTTTCCCATAGGATTTGGGAGTCTGCTGCATTCTGGTGGTTGCTCAATGCTGCTGCGGCTACTGAGTCGCTTCAGTCATGTCCGACTCTTCATAACCCCATGGACTGCAGCCTACCAGGCTCCTCTGTCCAGGGGATTTTCCAGACAAGAGTACTGGAGTGGATTGCCATTGTTTCTCTGGGTTGCTTAGTGAGGGCTCATCAGATCCAAGTAATTAAGGAAGCTTGTTCAGTTCAGTTCAGTTCAGTCACTGAGTCATGTCTGACTCTGTGACCCCATGAATTGCAGCACGCCAGGCTTCCCTGTCCATCACCATCTCCCAGAGTTCACTCAGACTCACGTCCATTGAGTCAGTGATGCCATCCAGCCATCTCATCCTCGGTCGTCCCCTTTTCCTCCTGCCTCCAATCCCTCCCAGCATCAGAGTCTTTTCCAATGAGTCAGCTCTTCGCATGAGGTGGCCAGAGTACTGGAGTTTCAGCTTTAGCATCATTCCTTCCAAAGAAATCCCAGGGCTGATCTTCAGAATGGACTGGTTGGATCTCCTTGCAGTTCAAGGGACTCTCAAGAGTCTTCTCCAACACCACAGTTCAAAAGCATCAATTTTTCAGCACTCAGCTTTCTTCACAGTCCAACTCTTGCATCCATACATGACCACTGGAAAAACCATAGCCTTGACTAGATGGACCTTTGTTGGCAAAGTAATGTCTCTGCTTTTGAATATGCTATCTAGGTTGGTCATAACTTTCCTTCCAAGGAGTAAGCATCTTTTAATTTCCTGGCTGCAGTCACCATCTGCAGTGATTTTGGAGCCCCGCAAAAAATGTCTGACACTGTTTCTGCTGTTTCCCCATCTATTTCCCATGAAGTGATGGGACTGGATGCCATGATCTTCATTTTCTGAATGTTGAGCTTTAAGCCAACTTTTTTACTCTCCTCTTTCACTTTCATCAAGAGGCTTTTTAGTTCCTCTTCACTTTCTGCCATAAGGGTGGTGTCATCTACATATCTGAGGTTATTGATATTTCTCCTAGCAATCTTGATTCCAGCTTGTGCTTCTTCCAGCCCAGCATTTCTCCTGATGTACTCTGCATATAAGTTAAATAAGCAGGGTGACAATATACAGTCTTGATAGACTGCATTTCCTATTTGGAACCTGTCTGTTGTTCCATATCCAGTTCTAACTGTTGCTTCCTGACCTGCATATAGGTTTCTCAAGAGGCAGGTCAGGTGGTTAGAATCACCAATTCAGGTATATCTTTGCCTTATCAGACTGTATGAGGGCCCCCAAATTATAGATAATTGTATAAAGTAGAATTTTTGACTATGAATAATAGTGTTTCAAAGAAAAGTAACTTAAAATGACAAAAATTTACTTCTGTATCAGATCCAAGCAGGCTGGAGGTTGTCAGTCCACAGCTGATATAGAGCTCTCATGACTGTACGAGATTCAGCCTCCTTCAGTAACTCCTTCACTGTGGTGGTGTATCTTAGCTCAGGTTGCATCGATGAAATGCCATAGATTGGGTAGGTTAAACACAGACATTTAATTCTCACAGTTAATGAGGTTGAGAAATCCGCAATTAAAGTGTTCCCAGGTAATGTGATCTTGTTTTCTACTTGCTTTTCAGATATTTATTTACAATGGGCTGTGATATTATCTTCACTGGATTCATTCTGCTTGAGGTTGTTGTCCTTATTGGATTCATGGATTAACATCAGATTTGGACTTTTTGGCCACTATTTTTCCAAGCATTTTTTTCTCTCCCCACATCTTCTGGACTTCCGCTACATGTAGGGTAGCTGCATTACATCACTCCACAAGACACTGTGGCTTTATGTTTTTCTTTATAAATTAGTGTGCATAGATTCTGTTTTAATGTCTTTAAAGTTCAATAAATTTTTGTTCAGCAGAATCTAATCTTCATTGAATTCCATCCAGTAAATTTTTTACTACAATTTTTAGCTCTATGAGTTTCATTAAAAAAAGTATTTTCCAGGCTTCCCTGGTGGTTCAGTGGGAAAGTGTCTGCTTGCCAATGCAGGTGACATGGGTTTGATTCCTGATCTGGGAGGATCCCACATGCCTCAGAGCAACTAAGCCTGGGCACCGCAACGGTTGAGCCTGTGCTCTAGAGCCCCGGAGCTGCAGCTACTGCGTCCACACACTGTAGACCCTGTACTCCAAACGACAAGCCATCACGAGAAGCTCACACACTGCAACAGAGCAGACCCCACTTGTTGCAACTAGAGAAAAGTCCACACAGCAACAAAGACCCAGCACAGCCATAAATGAATAAAATTATGCTTAAATATCTTCATTTTTTCTCCAGTTTTTATTTAAGATTTCCTTTAAATCTTTAAATATGTTTATAAAAGTCATTTTGAGTCCTTGTCAGTCCTACTCACTGTTATTTTAGGGTCTACTTTTCCATTGGTTGATTTTCCTTTAGTTGACAGAGGACATTTTCTGCTTCTTTGCACGTGTAGTGATTCTGATTAGATGCTGGGCATTGTTAATATTGTTATTATATGACTGTGATCTGGATTTTGCTGCCTGCCTTTAAAGAGAATTGAGTTTCATTCCAGCAGCTCTAAAATTACTTGCAGATCAACTTGATATTTTCAAGGTCAAGGACAGGAAATTCAGTTAAGATTCAGAAAATGATAACATGAAAGGGAAGAATGTGATTTACGCATAAAAGGGTTAAGTCTTCAAAGAACTGGAAATTTCTGACACTGTTTTCCCTGCTGATAGTTAAAGTCAATATAAATAGTTATTTATTTAGTTTTATATCCATATTTTCTCATCTTGTCTCCACTTTGGAAAAAAAGAAGTCTAGAATTCAACAGAGATATGTAGATACATATTTTGCCTTCATATCTCCTGCAGTTTCACTGCAGTCCAGTAGGCTACTTCTCAAGCTATTCCCTGACCTTTAATATCACCTTGAAAAATGTGCATGCAGGCTACTTCTCAGGCTATTTCCTGACCTTTAACATCACCTTGAAGAGTGTGCAGGCCCAGAGTGGAGAAATGAACAAGAAGATAACTTTAGATATACCTTTGTAAATATCAAATTTAGCATGGAACTAATCATCTAAGAACAGACAGAATATGATTAAGTGAGTTTGACTCTGGTACATTCTCAAAAGATTGTTAAGGGATGAAACTGAGTTTGATCAAATTATCTAGAGATTATTGAAGAAAGATAATTTGGAAGTTGGGATATTTGAGTTTCTCAAATACACCAAATCACAACATATATTCTCCTTTTAGAGATGTATAGAATTCTGCAATTCAATTTTGATTAGTATATTAATTTATGTAATTCTTGTACCGGGAGTGTGTGTATCTCTCTCTGTATATATACATATATAATATATACTTGTATATGGTAAAAAATATATCAAACTAAAAAATGCTAGAATAGTCCAGTTCTATATGGGAGCATTCAAAGGAAAAAGTGACACTAATCTTTGAAGAGATTTAATAAAGTAAGTTGCTAATTTATTCATTCTGTCTACCTGATAATGAAAAGTTAACAAACCAGCCCACTATATGAATAGATTATGTAAACTTTTATGGATTTAATTTAAATTTCATCAAAGTATATTATACATTGGCAAATTTAAAGTAGGAAAATAATTTCCCCTTCAGAAATTAGTAGTGTAAGATGTCACAAATATGTGAATTTGTTCAGTTTAGTTAAAAGCCACAACAAAAAGCTTTGTTTTTGAAAAACTGTTTTATATTTTATGTTTTGACTGTTAATATTGTAATTTATTAGTGTTTGGCTATACTTTTCAAAGTATGGTCTGGGAATCCTTGAGAGCAACTGAGACTACATGAGTTCTAGCTATTTTCATAACAGCATTATGAAGTTATTTGCCCATTTCACCCTCAGTCTCTCATGAATGTACAGTGAAGATTCCATGAGATGTGGACAAATGACATAATACTGCAACAGACTGAACACAGATAGATACAAAACTATAGCTGTCTTCCATTAGACAAGATATAAACGAGATATGAGTAATGTGACGAAATGAATGTCAGGTCCATGAATCAAGGCAAATTGGAAGTAGTCAAACAAGAGATGGCAAGAGTGAATGTCAACATTCTAGGATTTCTTTGGAAAGAATGCTGCTAAAGCTGAAACTCCAGTACTTTGGCCACCTCATGCGAAGAGTTGACTCATTGGAAGAGACTTTGATGCTGGGGGGGATTGGGGGCAGGAGGAGAAGGGGACGACCGAGGATGAGATGGCTGGGTGGCATCACTGACTCAATGGATGCGAGGCTGAGTGAACTCCGGGAGTTGGTGATGGACAGGGAGGCCTGGCATGCTATGATTCATGGGGCCGCAAAGAGTCGGATACAACTGAATGACTGAACTGAACTGAACTGAACTGATGCTTCTCTTTTCTGTAGTTTTAAAATTTGGAGAACAGTTTTTTAAAATAAAAATACACTATGTAACACATCATTGATGTTTATTGTCATTTTATTTATTTTGTAAGAACATTTATTTATTTAGTTGGTTGACCTGGGTCTCAGTTTCTGCACATGGAGTGCTTGATCTTTGTTGCAGCATGTGGGATCTTTAGTTTCAGCATATGGGATTCAGCTCCCTACACCAGGGATGGAACTGAGGCCCCCAGCATCAGGAGCATGGAGTTCCAACCGCTGGACTACCAGGAAATTCCCATATTATTGCCATTTTAAAGTAAATTAATACAATTATTTTAAAAATTGTTCTTTTTTTCTCTAGTATGAAAAAGCCTTTAAACATTTAAAATTATCTTAAAAGCGTGATTTTTAAGTGCAGATACCTTAAGAACAAAATGCTTACAACCCCTAGCATACATGTACATAAGCCACATTGACATGAGATAGTTAAAGATTGTGCTATATGTTCAGTTATGTCTGACTCTTTGTGACCTCATGGACTGTAATCCACCAGGCTCCTCTGTCCTTGGAATTTTCCCAGGCAAGAATATTGGATTGGGTTGCCATTTCTTCCTCCAGAGGACCTTCCCAACCCAGAGATCGAACCCATGTCTTGTGTCTCCTGTATTGCAGCTAGATTCCTTACCCGCTGAGCCATCAGGGAAGGCCCTAGTTAAAGATTACAAAAACAAAAACAAATAAATGAGGTGAAAAACCAAGAGTATATGACATTGTGAAATAGGCCACATACTACAGAGTAGGACTCCACCCATGGTGCCCCTTTAAGTGCCTGATGTGCTGATCTACAGAGTAGGACCTCGGCCTCGGGGAGCCCTCTATGTGCCTGAATGGGTGGAGCTATGGAGAAGGAGTAGCCAAAGAGTCTTTCTGATTGCCAGCTACCAGAGGCTCAAAAAAAGACTCTAATAGGGCCATAACTCCAGCAGT
>SJYW01016479.1:0-11855 GCA_006410735.1 Raphicerus campestris | reverse complement strand
TATTGTAAAGTAATTAACCTCCAATTAAAATAAATTTATATTTTTTTAAAAAAAGAGTGAGCTGAGTTTGAGTGGTACCTGAAGCAAAGTGAGAAAAGGAAAGATTCTTTTTTCTTCCTTATTTTAAATCTTTTCAGTATAAATGAGAAATAAGTTCTTTCTGCTTCAAGAATTAAGGAACTATTACAATATTCACCTGATGAAAGCCTTTAAACTTTCATGGAATTCCAAATCTTCAAAAGGCTTTAGGAGTTTAGAGACGGTGAAAGCCTTGCATTAATAGGGAGAACAGGCCACTTGCTATTAGGTTGAACAGTAAATGATTTAAATAAGATCCTTCTGGAATGGATCATGTTTGAAAAAACAACTTACAGGGATCCTACTGGTCACACAAGAACTTGTGAAACAGCAAAGCAAAGAGGATAGTCTGGTAATGGGGGTGGCAGTTACCCCAGAGCCTCAAAGAACACTTTGCTAGGCACACATCATTCTAGTGAAGCCGTTCCAACCACCAATGGGAGGCTACTGCCGTGAGCTACCCCTGGTCCGATGGATGACAGTGAAAGCCCAGAAGCAGCGGCTCTTGGGGAGCTCGAGGAAGAAAACCTGCTCTAAGGGTAACGCTGCATGTTCTTCAGCCATACGTATGGATCCGGGTTTCTCAAATTAGCTACACCATGCACATCTCTACCACAACTCTCAGTGGAGATGATAATGAAAATGTAAGGCCTAAGCCACAGTCAAGAGATGGAGAATTTGTGGAAGTAATTTCCTTACTAAAGAATGACCCGCTGAAGAGACGGGATGCTCTGGTAGCTGAAGGGTATCTGAGAGTAGATGCCAGCGTCTATTTCTGTGCTCAGGTCACTAACACATGCACACACGAGACCTTCTGAAGGCTCTTCCTGAAGTTGGAATGCCAAAGGACAGTAGCCATGTTTCTGCACACAGAACCACCAAGCCTCCTTCACGAAGACTTTGTATCCAGCTTAGTTTTCAGGGAGATTTGAAATTAGCTTTTTCATAAAATAAAAGCATTATAAATAAATATAAAATCTTTTTGTAATCTGGCAAAAGAGAAGCATTCCTGTGAGAATTGGCTGTTGGGAAGACTGTGCTCATTGTCCCCAACTCTTGTGTGGGTTCATACGCTATAGCCTGCCAGGCTCCTCAGCCCATGAGTTTTTTTTCCAGTGCTTTCCTACTCTAAAGGATCTTCCCAACCCAAGGATCGAACCCGCATCTCTGGAGTCCCCTGCACTGCAGGCATTGCACCACTGGGGAAGCCCACTAGGAAGACTGTCTCTTGGTCTTAACTCCTGACAGCCTATGAAGGAGGATCTGGATGATTATACACTGAGCAATCTGGGATAACCAACTTCTTATGGGCTGGGTATTTCAATTCCCAGTGGCATGTTTATTTTAAATATTTAGTTCTGAGGCTAAACCATGATAGCAGGAAAACATGGTAGATGACTTTTTTGTGTATTTTTCTGGCTATCAAGTGATAATGCATTAACAATCATAAACAGAGAGTCATTTTTGTTGTTTTAATTATAAAGTCAGATTTAATTTCAACAAATACTTATAATGGCCCTCTTTGTTGTCAAAAATTTTGCTGGGTGATTTCACCTCGCTGCCATGCAACAATGTGATAGAATCCATATTAGTATGCTTGGTTTTTTGAAAAACAGTTAATACTGAACCGTATTCTTCTACATATGACATTTAGTAAAGCAAAACCCTGCTGATGGTGAGAAGCCCAGTATACGAAATAGCACAGGAATTTCAAATCTGACCAAGAGACTAAACTTCAATGTACATTTAGTGCAGATTCAGAAGGGAAGTGAAAGTCAGTTGCATCTGACTCTTTGAGACCCCATGGACTATATGGTCCATGGAATTCTCCAGGCCAGAATACTGGAGTGGGTAGCCTTTCCCTTCTCCAGGAGATCTTCCCAACCGAGGAATCAAACCCAGGTCTCCCACATTGCAGGCAGATTCTTCACCAGCTGAGCCACCAGGGAAGCAGATTCAGACACAATGCAAATTCATTCTGAGATCTGGGCATGTAAGCCACTGTAGTACATCACTTTTAGAGATACAGAGTCTGGAAGGCATTTTGAATGCAAATCAAAATCATATGCACTCATAAAAACGTCTATGTAATTACAGGGTACCCAATCCAGTGCACAGCATCTAAGAACTAGTCTGAGAGTGTAAGGGCTAATTACTCTCCAGGATGTAAAAGGGCACTAAGCACCTGGAATCCAATTCCTTCCCACTACAATATGCACTAGTGGGTGTCTAGCAGTTAAAACACTCTTAGATTTCACATTTCTTTTATACCTCCAAATATTTGCCAACATGTTATTCACTCAGACATATTTTAGAAACTTGTGAATTCTACTAATTAAACATGATACAAGCAAGTAGAAAGAGCAGCCTCAGAAGCAGAAGAGCAAGAGAAATTGGCTGACAAGGATGTCACACTGAGTCGGGACCGCTGAAGCTTTTGTTTTGTTTCCACTGCTCTAGTTTGCATATTTAAAAGTGAATTTGCTCAGTACTTCAAAATAATTATTTTTCTTTACATTAAAAGAAAAAAATATATAGACATTCATTCTAAACTGTTTTATTGCAATGTGTAAGCTAATGATATGTCAAGTACCATGAGTGGCTATCTGATGTACCAAACATAAATAAAAAGGGAAGCAGGCTCAAGACTCTCACCCATTTTGGAAAACAGAGGAACACGACGGTAACCTGCAAAAGGAATCACATCTGATTAACACAATAAAAATACATTCATCAGCAGGGGCCCCAATAGGGCTCCTGAGAAATAACATACTTTGTTGTTTAGCTGCTAACTCGTATCTGCGTCTTTGCAACCCCATGGACTATACAGCATGCCAGGCTCCTCTGTCCACCACTATCTCCTGGGAGTTTGCTCAAATTCATGTCCATGAGTTGGGCAATAGGGATGCCCAAAATATTTTCCACTGCTACAGTGTTAACTGTAAAAATGCACTGTATTCTCCTGAATCTTATATTGGGGTAGATATAAATTGACTTTAACATGTCAAGTCTTGGACTACCTGTTGTTGTGCCAGAAATCCATGTCCACTGAGTCGGTGATGCTATCTAACCATCTCATCCTCTGCTTCCCCCTTCTCTTTTTGCCTTCAATCTTTCCCAGCAAGAAATAATAAAGTACATATAAAAACTAGGACTATGCAGCTATACTCCATCATGTATATTCATTTTCCTCCAAAACAAAATGTTTGAAGTTTCTACTCCAACTTCATACTAAGTACCACACAGCTCATACTTCACCTCCCCCTCCTGCCACCCCGAAAATGCTGCATCTCCAAAATTAGCTATCACTCTTCTGCTTCAGAAAGGCTGTTTCCTAGGTATATCTCAGATGGTACTAGAAAAGTAAATATAAGAATAAAATTAGGAGCACACTGTAAATCACCCCAGAGAGGTGACTGCAAGGAAGCTCTAAAAAGAGTCAAGTTAAGAGTTTTGGGCTCCCTGTCTCTTAGGTGGAAAAAAAGAGTCACTGCTTCTCTCTTCTGAATGGTTCCCATCCTTCATTCCTTCATGGCAGTCATGCCTACTCTTAACTGAAACAAAAGAGCTATAATCCATGCAGAGAAATTTTCATATAAGTCAAGTTTGTCTAATTAGTTTTCCTAGCATTCCAAGTCCCTAATCCCACCTTCTGTATCAGAACATACTTTTATAATTCCACTAGGAAGAACTATATCTATATATCTATATCTATATAGATGTATATCAACATATATATCTTTTTCCTTTGCATATCTGACTGTCATGAAGAGAGCTATTTGGTATATCAAAGAGTCTCTTTGTTAACTCAAGTTATATATAAATATTAGCACAGCCATCTTACTTTTCATAATATTACCTCTGTTCATGCATAGAACTGGTAAAGTATATTGTCCAAGAAATTCATTTCCAGCTATTAAACCTTGATTTTCAGCAACAAACCGAATCAATGCTAATTCTGGCACTTGAATAACAAATGTGAATGTCTCATTCCATCTTGGATTAAAAGCTGAAATATAAAAAAAGAGATAGAATTTTAAAAAATCAAACTCTGTTCCTAGGGAAAAATGCTTAATATCTGTTCTCTAAAATTCTTATTTTTAACACTTTAATAGTAATAATGAAAGCTGATAGTTTAGAGGACTTAAATCTTTAATGCATCCAATGAGAAAGAAATAATGATGTCAATAATAATACTTATTAGGTATTTACAAGAGCTGGGCAATATTCTAAAAACTTTAAGGAGATCATCTCACTTAATCCTCACATCAGGGTTATCTCTATCCACCTTTACAGATGGGAAACAGTTACAAAGATGTTTCATAACTTTCAAAAATAGCCATTTTTGTGTGTGTATGAAATAGCTTTCAAGAAATAGCCATTAAGTAGTGGGGCAGGAAATCAAACAAATGGTGTCTGATTTCACAGCAAAAACGTGTAACTGTTATACAATATGACTGTTGTGTTCAAGTATTTTATCAACAAAGAACTTGAGACAACAGGAGGTTATATAACATCATTTTTCTAGATCAGGACCTATTATGGGAAGAACTACAGACAGAGGTTGGACGGAGAGCTCACTAATGTTTGCTCTAAAGTCAGCTCTTGATCCTTCTTTTGATTAAATGCTTATTTTCAAATCCAAAATTGATGAGTAATCTATGTCCCTAGCGAAACAGATCATCCCAAATACTCTCTTGCCAAACAAGAAATCCAAATTGCATTACAATGTGACCCAAATTAGATAAAAATTAAACATAATTGAATGAAACTAGGAAATTCTCATCCAGATCAAATAAATGCTCTTACTTCAATTTAAAAAACAGCTCAGGGAAAAATAATGCATTGTTTTTCATGTACAAAGGCAATGGTACACATGCTACCTCAATAGATTTGTCCTTTGTGTCATGTTTCAACACATATTGAAGCATCTGTGACTAATTATACCATATCTATGCTTTCTATGCTGTATCTGTGGTCAAAAGTGCACATTTACTAGGTAGGAATTCAGAATGCAGTCAATGCTAGTGAAAATACTAAACAATTTGACTCACATTGAAATAATGACCATCTTACCTTGCCCTAATAGAGAAATAATTCAGTGAAGTACAGGAAACAGGTTTAAGAGTGAAATCTCTATAGACACTGCAAAATGTCTGTACAAAATTCTTATACTAATTTATTCTATGTCTTCTAATCCTGCTTGACCATACTCTCTCTTTCATACACACATAAAATCATACATAGATATATGTGAAAGTCCTTTAGTTGTCAAAGTAAAGAAAGAAAAGAAAAAACAACCAATTTGATAGTTACAAATATAGCTAAAAATCATGGGACTTCCCCAGTGGTCCAGTGATTAAGAATCCACCTTGCAATACAGGAGACCCAGGTTCAATCCTTGTTCAGAGAACTAAGATCCCACGTGCTTTGGAGCAACGAGGCCTACCCACCACAACTAGAAAGACCAAGTGCTTCAGCTACTGAAGCCTGTGCATCCCAGAGCCTGCGCCACAACTAGAGAGTCCAGCACCACAAGGAAAGATCCCACATGACGCAGTGAAGATACTCCATGCTGCAACTAACACCTGATGCAACCAAATGAATAAATATTTCTAAAAAATCACTTCCTTATTGTACGCAGACATGATTGTTTTCCTCCCGGATGCTCATGTCTTTCAGTGCACTACCATCACCCTAGTAGCTGGGCGATCTCAGCACTCTTCTCGTCCAGCTATCAACACTTTCAGTCCTGCCGGTCTTCTTCACGTGCATCCTCCATTCCTTTTCTGATGGTGCAGCCCTTCTTTAAGCCTTGACTTCTGCATCGTGTCACCGTGAAATCACATCCTGACTCTCTCCTGTATTTCTCATCTCTCTCTCTCACACTTCTTCCTCTCTACTCTGTAGAAGCGATCTCTGTTAACACTCAGTTCTTAGTGCTTTATATCCTTGTTTAAAAGTTTTAATTTTATTCATTTTAATACAGAAAAGAAAGTTTCTAATGCTGTGCCATGGCTTTCATGATTTTCCATAGCCATCCCCAAAGTAAATCTCTCATTTTATCTCACAACTAATCTTTCTTAAGTATACTGTACTTGAACTTTTGTACTTTCTGCTAACATGTTTGAATTTTGTTTTCTCCATGTTTTAGCACATGTATTATTACTTTTGCCTTAAATTCCCTTATCCTAGGGAATTCCCTATAAGAACAGTGGTTAGGATTCGGCACTTTCTCAGCCATCACCTGAGTTCAACCCCTGGTCAGAGAACTAAGATCTCACAAGTCTCAAAGTGTGACCAAAAATGGAGAAAAATGAAAGAAAGAAAAAAAATTCTTTTATCCTCAATCTCTCTTANTATAAGAACAGTGGTTAGGATTCGGCACTTTCTCAGCCATCACCTGAGTTCAACCCCTGGTCAGAGAACTAAGATCTCACAAGTCTCAAAGTGTGACCAAAAATGGAGAAAATGAAAGAAGAAAAAAAATTCTTTTATCCTCAGTCTCTCTAAAAAAAAAAATTCTACTCATTTGCCAAGAGCCATCTTCAAATTTGCCCCTTCCATACAATTCTTTGTACTTTCTTTAAAGCACTAATGACTCTTTCATAACAATTTCACTTACATCTCATATTCCATACTGAACTATAAACTATCTATAATAGAATTAGTTGGGGCATACATAAGACTGCAGTTAATAGAGGTTTTAAGTTTTTTGATACTTAGAATCAGGCTTTTAACATGATAGGCTCAATAATGTCTGGTGAACCAAACTGAATTTTGGTAGGTATATTCCCATAATGCCAGGGATGCAATCAAATTTCTAATAGGAGCTAAAATCACAGTATTACATAAGGGATGCATGGAATAAATTAATGTTCTGTGAATTTAGTCATGAAGACTCAAGTAAGGGGGATGGAGAGAATAAAGGATAGGTTACTAGAAGCTTCCTGATATTAGCAGTTAGCTTTCTTGACACTGCCATTTCAACTCTAACGGGAGCCAAATAAGGCAGGGAGTTACTACTAATATCCCTTCCCGATGAAAACACAGGATGAGATAATAAAACTTGCCAAATCTTTTTTCTCTCCTCTGCTCCTAGAGGATGAGGTGGAGGAATATTTGGGGTTTGGGAGGAGGCAAACATTGGATCTGAGGGAATTATCACCAAAGAAGAAAAGTGAAAGTGAAGTCGCTGAGTCGTGTCCGACTCTTTGCGACCCCATGGACTGTAGCCTACCAGGCTCCTCCCTCCATGCGATTCTCCAGGCAAGAGTACTGGAGTGGGTTGCCATTTCCTTCTCCAGAGGATCTTCCCGACGCAGGGATCAAACCCAGGTATCCCGGATTCCAGGCAGATGCTTTAACCTCTCAGCCACCAGGGAAGCCCTCCAAAGAAGAAAAAGATAGCTCAAACTGCACCTGCTTCTCTGTCCATGCCATTCAACCTGGAGCATATTTCTAGACTCTGAAATGAAGTCCACTATACTTTGAGAATATTCACTCAAAGAAGATTCTTCTCTCAAAGAATCAGCTGCAAGTTCTCTTCCTGAGTGATTCTATCTGACTTACAGTCAACTCCAAGAATCTATACTTTTCTAATGTTCTTAATGATTTCAGCTTCAGAGAATAAATAGCAGTGTTAGTATTGTATCATGTAAACTGTCATGNCCATGGACTGTACAGTCCCTGAGGTCACAAAGAATCAGACACAACTGAGCAACTTTCACTTTCACTCCATTGATAGTTATAAAATATTTGCTATATTCCCTGTATTGTGTAGTATATCCTTGTAGCTTATTTTATATATAATATTTTGCACCTCTTAATCTCCTACCCCTGTATTGCCTCTCCCTTTTCCCCTCTCATCACTGTAATTATTTGGGGTTTTTACATTTAATATTTACTGTCTAGCTTTTTATAGTATTCTTGAACACTACAAACTCATGGCCTGTGTCTATTTTCCATTCACCATTTTGTCCTTTGTACTCAACCTAGTGCCTGGTACATACAAGGTTTTCAGTTAACTATTCTGTTGAATAAATCAACAAATACCAGAGCTTTGGGAAATCGCAAGAGAACCATGTACTTGGTTTAAGGGGGAAATCGCGGTAAGGTGGTCTCTTCTACCTAAGACAGAGTGGAAAACTAGAAACAGAAGACCTGCGTTGAAGGGTACCACCTCAGCGTGACAGCAGGGACACCAAGTTCCCACGCATCTCCTGCTACCTATCTTGGACTAGCTGCTCAGCATTTTATGACTCCAGTTCCCATCTTACGCTCATCCTGTGAATCCAACTCCCAAGTCTGACTCTTCAGCAGCCCTGCCCTCTTCTCTCTCATCTACACTTGTGATTCCACCCTATCAAGTTCTATCCTCAGGCTAAAAATGTTCCTGCCAGCAGCTTGAAACCACGAGTCTCCACTTTGATCACTCTGAATGGGGGAGGATAGTCCTCGGTTCCACGGTCCTACAACTGTGCTCCCAGCCCCCAAAATGACTGAGGTAGAGATGACTGTGGAACTTTCCAGCTACACTGCCAAGTACACAAGTGGGTACGTGACTCTGAGGCTCAGAGGAGAGTTTCAGGTCAAGTGTACACATTTGTGGGTCATCACAATAGATGACTGATTGGAAAAGACACTGATGCTGGGAAAGATTGAAGGCAGGAGGAGAAGGGGCCGACAGAGGATGAGATGGCTGGATGGCATCACTGACTCATGGACATGAGTTTGGGTGGACTCCGGGAGCTGGTGATGGACAGGGAGGCCTGGCGTGCTGCACCATGGGGTTGCAAAGAGTCGGACACGACTGAGCGACTGAACTGAACTGAACTAAACACCAGAAGAACTCTTCAGAAAGGATAAGACCCATAGAAAGAGGCGATAGAAGGAGGAAAGAGGATGGTTGATGGAAAACAAAACAAAACAAACAAACAAACAAAAAAACTGGATAACTGGGAGGAAAATAATAATCTTTTATTTCCTCTGACTCTTGGTCCAGATGAGAAGAGTCAGTCTGCAAAACATCTCGGCTCCTGATGTTACTGCCGAATCCCAGATGTCAATCTGGGGAAGCAAGGTGAAGAGACCTTAACATATTTTTTCTGATTTTTGCTCCCAGTATTACAGTATTGCCAGTACCCTACAATTTTACCCATTTCTTCTTCTTTATGAAGCCCATGAAGGTTTTGAGATGTGCTCAGGAACTGATCCTTTTTGCTACTGTGCACAGCTCACCATTTTATCTATCCCTCCCGGCTCTCTGGAGTTGTGTAGCCTGAGTCACGCTGTGTCACGCCCCAGCAATGGGCCACCCTTTGCTAGGAACCATGCCCCTGGGTCTTCCTGTGGTGCCCTAGAACTCTGGTTACCAAAATTCTTTCAGAAAATTCTCTTCTTATGTGTTAATTTTGTTCAGGGAACCATAACTACAGGATTGATCCTTTTTGGATGATTAACTTATAATTTAGGTATGGAACTCACTATTGCCATCAGATTTGAATTTTGTAAAGGGACTGATGAGATCACCCAAAGGCAAATCCTTCACTAAAGGGAAATCCTGTTCCACACGCTCCTTAGAGAAAAGATGCGGAAATGAAGGTGCTTAAAGCTCAGCATCTGCTGACCTAGGACTCTCTCCACAAAGTGACTCCCTGGGATGAAAGTGGAGCCAAGTGCTCTTTGGGGTGAAGGTTGAACCTGTTGATCTTTGCCTCTGAGAGCGAGAGGATTAGGGCTTCTCAGGTGACTCTGTGGTAAAGAAGCTGCCTTGCGAATGCAGGAGACATAGGTTTGAATCCCTGGGTTGGGCAGATCCCCTGGAGAAGGACATGGCAACCGGCTCCAGTATTCTTGCCTGGGAAATCCCATGGACAGAGGAGCCTGGTGGGCTACAGTCCACGGGGCCACAGAATCAGGCAGGATTTTGTGACTGAGCACACAGGCAGTTAACGGAGCGAGTCTCTGAGGCAGCTTTACAAATATCCACCTCATAGATTCAAAGTTCCCTCTGTCAGAAATGTAAGTTTCAGATACATTGAGAACGTCAAAGAAGAAGCTTAAACCAAATCATGGAAATACAAAATGGCTAATAGGTACATTTTACACTGTGGACGAAGAATAAAGATAAGCCCACAAAAATATGACTATCAGAAGTTTTTCATATCCTTCTTCTCAAGCATAAGGGTTGCTATGTCTATGGGAAGGAATGGAGCTGGGAACAACCATGAAAGTGAAAGCTGCTCAGTTGTGTCCAGCTCCTTGTGACCCCATGGAATTCTCTAGGCCACAGTTTGGGAGTGGGTAGCTTTTCCCTTCTCCAGGGGATTTTCCCAACCCAGGGACTGAACCCAGGTCTCCTGCACTGCAGGTGGACTCTTTACCAGCTGAGCCATCAGGAAAGCCCAAGAATACTGGAGTGGGTAGCTTATCCCTTCTCCAGCGGATCTTCCCAACCAGGAGAAAATATTCTAATCTTTGGCTGGAGTGAGCAATCTTATCTATAGAATTTTTGCGCCCCCTTTATTTCCTTAACTCAGGCATACGGTGAGTCCCAGGCCTCTTTCAAGGTGTGCTAGACATTGAAAAGCCAATAAAATCTCCTGAGACTCTTGAGCCACTTTGGTCCCTGTTGCCTCTGTATGACAAAATTTCCCGCAAGGACCACGGTGACTGTGTGAAAGAAGAGAATGGCACTAATGATGTAGTTTAACCTAAATTTTGTATTTAGACACTCTTGAAGGATATCTCCACTGCCATTACTGACCCAGATATTCACTACTGTCAATTAACAGGTCTCAAGAAAATTATTTTTAAGTTATAGGGGAAAACATGTTTTTTCTTCTTCTTTCAGTGAACTTTAGCTTGTCAATAGTTAGCCAAGCTATTGAAGAAGAGTGAGTTGGATTAACTCATGAAATAATATGTTACAGTGTCAAGAAAAATCAAAGAGCAAGAGGCAAACATACAAGTATGTTACAAATCTTCTGCCAAGAATTAAAAATCCAAATTTATTTATCTGTTAAATAAAGAACCATCAGTAGTGGAGATGGCGATGAATTAGCCTGGATGAAAAGAAATAATGCAGTGAACAATATGCACAGCAATTAGGACCCAAATAATAATCTCAGAGTCATGCATTACCGTGTTGCACTGGTTGCAAAATCGATGTGACCCTGGACCTCCGTGAAAAGCTGCAATGACTCTGGAATTAAGCAATTTGGGCGTTGTGAGTGGGAGTGGTATTTACTTGGTTTTCAGCTCTTGAAAGAAGCAGTTTGACTGAGAGGTGGGTGGCTTTGTGAACAGCATATGTGACATATTTAATTCTACACGACATGGATAGAATACAATTGTTACATTGACTACTTAGTATTCTGATGTATCCTCTCTCATCATATTTCTGCTCTGACTCTTGTTGCTGCCTTTGTCTTCTAACCTAAAAATTTTAGGTTGAAGATTTTTGCACCCATTGGATGCACAAAGAACCCTGACTGTTAGACTTTATAAAAGGATGTGCCAACTGCTATATCAAAGCAGGTCATGATTTTATTAAGATACATTAAACTTGACAATTGTCAGCCTTGAGCAGGCTCAACCTCTGTCTCCCTGTGGTCAGGAACAATGTAGGAATTTTAATATGAGTCTCTGTGGTGGCTGATTTGAATTTCTAGGACAGTAATTAGAGAAGACACGTTCCTGGTTGGCAAGCTCCTCTTCCAGGTGTTATCTCAAATGAAACAGCTTTGAGGTGTATTTAAAATGCCAACAGTCAT
>SJYW01016477.1:0-18074 GCA_006410735.1 Raphicerus campestris | reverse complement strand
CATAAGGGTGGTGTCATCTGCATATTGAGGTTATTGATATTTCTCCTAGCAATCTTGATTCCAGCTTGTGCTTCTTCCAGTCCAGCATTTTTCACGATGTACTCTACATATAAGTTAAATTAGCAGGGTGGCAATATACAGCCTTGACGTACTCCTTTTCCTATTTGGAACCGGTCTGTTGCTCCATGTCCAGTTCTAACTGTTGCTTCCTGACATGCATACAGATTTCTCAAGAGGTTGGCTAGGTGGTCTGGTATTCCCATCTCTTNAGCAGGGTGGCAATATACAGCCTTGACGTACTCCTTTTCCTATTTGGAACCGGTCTGTTGCTTCATGTCCAGTTCTAACTGTTGCTTCCTGACATGCATACAGATTTCTCAAGAGGTTGGCTAGGTGGTCTGGTATTCCCATCTCTTTCATAGTTCTTTGTGATCCACACAGTCAAAGGCTTTGGCATAGTCAATAAAGCAGAAATAGATGTTTTTCTGGAACTCTCTTGCTTTTTCCATGATCCAGCGGATGTTGGCAATTTGATCTCTGGTTTCTCTGCCTTTTATAAAACCAGCTTGAATATCTGGAAGTATATATTGCTTCAATAACAAATGAGATAAACTTTATTCAAATAAATGTAATGTGAATAATATAATAAATACCAAGAATGGCAATTTGCATAACAGTGAGTAGAATATCAATATCATCTGATTTAATCTATATAAAAACATAAAATTATAAACCTGCCATCACATTAAATGCATAGTAAGTGATAACTCAGAGAGTTTCATTATTTTTAACTTCAGAGTTATTCACATTCACACTCTTTTCTTCCTTTTCCATCTAGGACCCCCTTTTGCTATTCAAGTGCCCCAACCACACCTCACACTTACTTCACAGACCTTCTGAGATCTTCACAACTAAGTTTACATCTCTGGCTTCTGATTTTCCAACTGGACATTGTCTGTACTTCAATTATGAAATAGGCTGCACTCCAAAGATTGTCATGCATGCATCTGAAAATCACTACAGGTATTACAATAGGATCAATAATCATGTACAATATTGTATACAATATTTAGTTCCCAGATGAGCCTGCAAATATTAATTAGCCCATGATGTTTCAAAGCATTATATATGCATATGACGAGAGGGTCATGAGTCCCATATATCAAAAGTTAAAAACAATTCTACTACAGAAAACTACTCAAAGAGTAGCTTTCTCATCTTTATAATGAGATAAAAACATTTATTTTCCTATTTCCTAATTCTCTGATTTTTAATGTGCTACCTGCTTCTCACATACATTTACCATTGAAGATACAGTGGAGAGCAAAACTATGTCTCCTCCCTGCATCCTGAATTTCTGTTAGAGAGATAAAATTATACAAGTAAATTAAATAGCTACAGAAGATTGCAATTGCAATGTCAAAATCAAAATTTCTTTTTAATGTAAATGTGAAATTTCACATTAACTTAAGCCACGAGTGTCTTTAATTTTACATAGTATTGGAATAATATGTGATACTCTATTTTGTAAGTTGGAAGAGTTGGGCTTTGATGAGGAGCAATATTATCAGGAATGCCTCTAAACACCAAAATTTTGCTGAATATTCTCAATCTCCAGGATAGAGCTCTTCATTGAAGAAGCATTTGGGAGGAAGTGGGACTCATGAGACTGAGATTTCTATGGGGCCAAGATAAGCAAACTTTATTATAATGTAAATTTCTACCATGTGCAATGCCAATCAGCTTCCTAAGTTTCCCAGTATTGTGTTTCTTTGTTTCGTTTTTCATGTCTTCAAGAACTGGCCTAATGTTTCATTTTTATCAGTTGCTCAGTTGTATCTATCTCTTTGCAACCCCAAGGACTGCAGGCCACGAGCCTCCTCTGTCCATAGAATTTCCCAGGCAAGAGTACTGGAGTAGGTTGCCATTTCCTCCTCCAAGGGATCTTCCCCATCCAAGGATCAAACCCACACCTCTTGCATCTCTGCATTGTCAGGTGGATTTTCACCATTGCACCACCTGGAAAGAGCCAATGCTTCCTTTCCCATACCCTATATGTTACTTTTGTTTTTATTTTTTTAGTTGGAGGCTAATTACTTAACAATATTGTATTGGTTTTGCCATACATCAGTATGAATCTGCCACGGGTGTGCACATGTTCTCCATCCTGAACTCCCCTCCCACCTCCCTCCCCATATCATCCCTCTGGTTCATCCCAGTGCACCAGCCCCAAGCATCCTGTATCCTGCATCAAACCTGGACTGGCGATTCATTTCTTATATGATATTATACACATTTCAATGCCATTCTCCCAAATCATCCCACCCTCTCCCTCTCCCACAGAGTCCAAAAGACTGCTCTATACATCTGTGTCTCTTTTGCTGTCTCGTATACAGGGTTATCATTACCATCTTTCTAAATTCCATATATGTGTGTTAGTATACTGTACTAGTGTTTTTATATGTTACTTTTAACAGAAGGTTTTCTTCTTTAACCCCAATCTGTCTTCAAAACAACAACAGCAACAAAAATGATCCCACACTTCCATTCAGGTTTTGTGTGAATTTTTATAGCTAATAAGCTGGAAGAGAAGTGGCATGCAGCAAGACTGAGCATTTCTATGCTTTGTTTTTTCCCACCACTAAGGAAAACCAACACAGACAATAAAAGTAAAAAAAAAAATACATTTAACTTACACTTCAGGGAAAATTATTGCTGAGATAGTAACAAATCTGAGAAAGCTACTGAAACAATAGCAGCTCACTTAGCAAAACAGAGCCGCTTAGGGCTGCTGCCAGCCTTTCCTGCACAGTGGGGAAAAATAGAAAATTGTACCTCATCAGAGAAGAAAACATGGAAAAAGAAAATTTCCTGGAAAAATACATTTCCTCTTTGTGGACAGAACTGAAAAACACATAAAGCCCTTTCCAGTACACGGTCCCCTTTCAGGGCCAACTGCACAAAGAACCCAGGCACAGACATGATTAAGGGCTGTGAGGTGAACTTTTGTGCTTAGTCCTGTCACTCTTTGGGGCCCCATGGACTGGAGCCAGCCAGGCTCCTCTGTCCATAGAATTTTCCAGGCAAGAATACTGTAGTGGTTTGCCATTGCCTACATAAGGGAATCTTCCCTATCCAGGGACTGAACCCACATCTCTTGCATCTCCTGCATTGGCCGGTGGATTCTTTATCACTGAGCCACCTGGGAAGCCCGGGGTGAACTCAGCCAGACCTTGGAAACCAGCCAGCCCTGGTCTACTACACTATAGCACACTGTCTGGAAAAGGCAAGGAGAAAGAAATATGGCCCTGACCTGAAACTAGACCTACTAACCAGTGAGAAATAGAAAACACAATTTCGTGAAAGCATTTACATGTAGAGATGGGTACATCATGACAATAGGGACTCCAGTAACAAGATTCTCAGAGGACATGGTGCCAGGCAAAGTAAGACCTTAAAATGCCAGTCAGAACTCTACTCAAAAGCAAAGACTAGAAGGGGAGCTGGATAAGCAAGGTAAAAACCTGACCCAGAAGGAATGTGGAGTTTGAAAGATTATCAAGACAGACATTCAGCCACAGAGGAACAAGCCAGAGAGCTTTGATCAGACAATTGTGTGGGAAGTAGGTCAGCTGAGTCCCAGTGGATGGGTTTTAAGCTTTTCAATTGTCTCCTACCTAAAATTAGATATTATCCTAGGGATCAGAAGAGAGGTGAGTGATGATTTAATTGCTCCTATCCCTTGGACATGACTGAGTGAATAACACACACATCCCTTGGACAGAGGAGCCTGGCAGAGTTGCAAAGAGTCAGACACGACTGAAGTGACTTAGCATGCATACGTCATAAGGTAGAGAAAAACCAGGTAAGGCTTGACATTCACAGCTATTTATAACACTTTTAACCATAGACTGACAAGTTAGTTCTTCTATGGCTGAGTTGGGTTAGAGGTACGGCGGAAAATGGGATCTGAGATCATGAATAGAGATCATGAAGTGGGAAGAGACACCCTCAGTAAGGAACAGGCATAACCAAAATGAATAGGGGAACCTATTTTGAAGTCACAGCCAAGAGGAAGAACAACTAATGGGAGTTAAGCATAGTAAGTTGGAGATTACCCCATTGCATTATTTTTCATATATGTCAAACCTTTGTACACAACCCTAGGAAATATCAACTCCATTGTGCTTTTTACAATACTGACATGTCCTTCTAGTTATAGTCTGAAAAAACAAACAAGGAAACCCTTCAAATCAGGCAGAAGTAATAGACATTGACTGGCAGTCCTACTTTCCAAAATATTGATATCAAAAGGAGAGAAGACAGTTAAACACAGGAGGGTACTATTTCCTGGATAATGAGCTCAGCAGATGATAATAAGCTCAGTTTTGCCATACACCAAAACAGAGACTCACTACTTTCTAATCCCGCCTTTTTGTTCTGAAATTGAGTCATATAAAACAGCTGTAAAGCAGCTGTAAAGCAGTCATTTGAAAAAATATGGTTCTATTTCTACATCAGTATCTCCATATCATGGAGATAGCCTGTAGCAAAAAGAAGCAAGACATTGTCAAGGTTAAGAGTAAAAAGCTAATTCCATTTCATATAAGTAGGTGAGTAAATCTTTCTTTTAATCAAAGTTAGGTTTTTATAGCTTCTATTACCTCTACGCCACAGCTGCAAGAGGAAGAAGACAGAGACCGTAGATAATTTCATGATATCAGTCCCAAATACTAGCACGGTGAAATTTAACTTTCCTCATTAGAAAGAAATGGCAAAAAACAAATAAACAGTAACAGGCAAACAAAAACTTGAAATTCTGTTACACATCCTAAGGCATCTAACATGTAAGTGTTAGTCACTCAGTCATGTCCAACTCTTTGTAACTCTATGGATTATAGCCCACCAGGCTCCTCTGTCCATGGAATTCTTCAGGCAAGAATACTGGAGTGAGTAGCCATTCCCTTCTCCAGGGGATCTTCCCAACCCTGCCATCAAACCCAGGTGTCCCACATTGCAGGCAAATTCTTTGCTGTATGAACCACCAGGGAAGCCCAAGAATACTAGAGTGGGCAGCCTATCCCTTCTCCATAGGATCTTCCTGACTCACGAATTGAACCCAGGTCTCCTGCACTGTAGGTGGACTCTTTACCATCTGTCAGATCAGAGAGTAAAGAATCTAATGTACACCTGCCTATTTGAGACCTAAGCCACCATAAGCAAACAAAATGAAAAGATCTCTAAGACAAATTTTTTTCACATGCAATTTGTTAAATTCAAATAAGTATTTTTTCCTAAACCCAAATGTTCATGTTGACTGGTGATCTGACTTCAAGTATGTTTAGTGTTCTGAACAGACACATTTAAGAAGACCTGCAGTACAAAAATTCCAATGGCAACTTCAGAGAAATATGAGGATTATTTAATAAGCTATAATATGCCTATCCATATATTTTGATCAATAATATCATTTTTATAGGGAAGCAAATCATTTTATATTATTCTATTGTGATACAGGTTTTGATTATCTAAAGTACTTTTATTAGTAATGAAGAATGATTTTTAGAACCCAGCAAATGTATATTGGTCTTATTTACTTCAAAATGATAAGTGTCCTCAGGACTAAATTTAATTATTTAAGGACCTAAACTATTTTTCAAACTCTATTAAGTTTTCCTGGGGTTGGTTATTTTCTCTAATTATCTTTATATCTAATGCAAACCAAAAAATTTCACCTTATTAGCTTGCTGATGCCTTTACTTATATATTAATCATTTATTTTAAAACTATCCTTTGATTTGGGAAAAAATTCTCACTAAAGCAAGCAAAAAAACCAGAGAGTCAATAATAGTTTAACCGTTTTAAACATATTTTCTCTTTTTCCATTGTATTCTAATGTTTCACATATACAGGTTAGATACCATTTAAAGCAACTTCTCAGTGAAAAAAATTCAACTACATAATTATATAAAAATTATTTCACAGTTTGAGGGATTCTGCATTATTTTATTTGCATTATTTTATATCTTCTTTATTAGTGTTTATAAAATTTTACTTTCTATGGTAAAAATGGTGAACTTAATTACCTATTTGATAAAATAGGAAGTCAGAGTCATTATTTTTCTTGTTTGTTTTTGCCCAAAATGAGAATCTGAAGTTAACGTGTTGAATGTGCTGGAAGGGAGAACAGTCACTGAGAAGGTAATTGTAGCACTTCTGCCATAACATTAATAGAGGCTGACAAAGTTTCCAGTCTCTATTTTCTATTTTAAAAATAGACAATGGACTGGCGGTCCTAAGATGGCAGAGGAATAGGATGGGGAGACTTCCCCCCTACAAATTCATCAAAAGAACATTTCAATGCTGAGTAAACTTCACAAAACAACTTCTGATGCTGGCAGGAGACATCAGGCACCCAGAAAAGCAGATCATTGTCTTCAAAAACAAGTAGAAAAAAACATAAAAGATGGGAAAAAGAGACAAAAGAGGTAGGGAAGGAGCTCTGTCCCTGGAAGGGAATCTTAAAAAGAGAAGTTTCCAAACACCAGGAAACACTCTCGCTGCCAAGTCTGTGGCAAGCCTTGGAAGCACAGGGGGCAACATAACAGGGAGGAAAAATAAATAAATAGTTAAAAGCAATGGATTATGAGCCCAATGGTAACTCCTCCAGCGGAGAAGTAGTGCAGACACCTGCATCCGCTACTAGCAAGCGGGGGCTGGGCAGGGAGGTGCAGGCTGCAGTGCTTTTTAAGAATCGGACTGGAACGCCCGAGCATAACCAGAGCAAACTAACTTGGGCTAGCAAACCAGACTGTGGGATAGCTACCATGCAAAAAGCTCTAACATAAGACACCACCAGGACTGCACACAGANCAGCCTTGACGTACTCCTTTTCCTATTTGGAACCGGTCTGTTGCTTCATGTCCAGTTCTAACTGTTGCTTCCTGACATGCATACAGATTTCTCAAGAGGTTGGCTAGGTGGTCTGGTATTCCCATCTCTTTCATAGTTCTTTGTGATCCACACAGTCAAAGGCTTTGGCATAGTCAATAAAGCAGAAATAGATGTTTTTCTGGAACTCTCTTGCTTTTTCCATGATCCAGCGGATGTTGGCAATTTGATCTCTGGTTTCTCTGCCTTTTATAAAACCAGCTTGAATATCTGGAAGTATATATTGCTTCAATAACAAATGAGATAAACTTTATTCAAATAAATGTAATGTGAATAATATAATAAATACCAAGAATGGCAATTTGCATAACAGTGAGTAGAATATCAATATCATCTGATTTAATCTATATAAAAACATAAAATTATAAACCTGCCATCACATTAAATGCATAGTAAGTGATAACTCAGAGAGTTTCATTATTTTTAACTTCAGAGTTATTCACATTCACACTCTTTTCTTCCTTTTCCATCTAGGACCCCCTTTTGCTATTCAAGTGCCCCAACCACACCTCACACTTACTTCACAGACCTTCTGAGATCTTCACAACTAAGTTTACATCTCTGGCTTCTGATTTTCCAACTGGACATTGTCTGTACTTCAATTATGAAATAGGCTGCACTCCAAAGATTGTCATGCATGCATCTGAAAATCACTATAGGTATTACAATAGGATCAATAATCATGTACAATATTGTATACAATATTTAGTTCCCAGATGAGCCTGCAAATATTAATTAGCCCATGATGTTTCAAAGCATTATATATGCATATGACGAGAGGGTCATGAGTCCCATATATCAAAACTTAAAAACAATTCTACTACAGAAAACTACTCAAAGAGTAGCTTTCTCATCTTTATAATGAGATAAAAAACATTTATTTTCCTATTTCCTAATTCTCTGATTTTTAATGTGCTACCTGCTTCTCACATACATTTACCATTGAAGATACAGTGGAGAGCAAAACTATGTCTCCTCCCTGCATCCTGAATTTCTGTTAGAGAGATAAAATTATACAAGTAAATTAAATAGCTACAGAAGATTGCAATTGCAATGTCAAAATCAAAATTTCTTTTTAATGTAAATGTGAAATTTCACATTAACTTAAGCCACGAGTGTCTTTAATTTTACATAGTATTGGAATAATATGTGATACTCTATTTTGTAAGTTGGAAGAGTTGGGCTTTGATGAGGAGCAATATTATCAGGAATGCCTCTAAACACCAAAATTTTGCTGAATATTCTCAATCTCCAGGATAGAGCTCTTCATTGAAGAAGCATTTGGGAGGAAGTGGGACTCATGAGACTGAGATTTCTATGGGGCCAAGATAAGCAAACTTTATTATAATGTAAATTTCTACCATGTGCAATGCCAATCAGCTTCCTAAGTTTCCCAGTATTGTGTTTCTTTGTTTCGTTTTTCATGTCTTCAAGAACTGGCCTAATGTTTCATTTTTATCAGTTGCTCAGTTGTATCTATCTCTTTGCAACCCCAAGGACTGCAGGCCACGAGCCTCCTCTGTCCATAGAATTTCCCAGGCAAGAGTACTGGAGTAGGTTGCCATTTCCTCCTCCAAGGGATCTTCCCCATCCAAGGATCAAACCCACACCTCTTGCATCTCTGCATTGTCAGGTGGATTTTCACCATTGCACCACCTGGAAAGAGCCAATGCTTCCTTTCCCATACCCTATATGTTACTTTTGTTTTTATTTTTTTAATTGGAGGCTAATTACTTAACAATATTGTATTGGTTTTGCCATACATCAGTATGAATCTGCCACGGGTGTGCACATGTTCTCCATCCTGAACTCCCCTCCCACCTCCCTCCCCATATCATCCCTCTGGTTCATCCCAGTGCACCAGCCCCAAGCATCCTGTATCCTGCATCAAACCTGGACTGGCGATTCGTTTCTTATATGATATTATACACATTTCAATGCCATTCTCCCAAATCATCCCACCCTCTCCCTCTCCCACAGAGTCCAAAAGACTGCTCTATACATCTGTGTCTCTTTTGCTGTCTCGTATACAGGGTTATCATTACCATCTTTCTAAATTCCATATATGTGTGTTAGTATACTGTACTAGTGTTTTTATATGTTACTTTTAACAGAAGGTTTTCTTCTTTAACCCCTATCTGTCTTCAAAACAACAACAGCAACAAAAATGATCCCACACTTCCATTCAGGTTTTGTGTGAATTTTTATAGCTAATAAGCTGGAAGAGAAGTGGCATGCAGCAAGACTGAGCATTTCTATGCTTTGTTTTTTCCCACCACTAAGGAAAACCAACACAGACAATAAAAGTAAAAAAAAAAATACATTTAACTTACACTTCAGGGAAAATTATTGCTGAGATAGTAACAAATCTGAGAAAGCTACTGAAACAATAGCAGCTCACTTAGCAAAATAGAGCCGCTTAGGGCTGCTGCCAGCCTTTCCTGCACAGTGGGGAAAAATAGAAAATTGTACCTCATCAGAGAAGAAAACATGGAAAAAGAAAATTTCCTGGAAAAATACATTTCCTCTTTGTGGACAGAACTGAAAAACACATAAAGCCCTTTCCAGTACACGGTCCCCTTTCAGGGCCAACTGCACAAAGAACCCAGGCACAGACATGATTAAGGGCTGTGAGGTGAACTTTTGTGCTTAGTCCTGTCACTCTTTGGGGCCCCATGGACTGGAGCCAGCCAGGCTCCTCTGTCCATAGAATTTTCCAGGCAAGAATACTGTAGTGGTTTGCCATTGCCTACATAAGGGAATCTTCCCTATCCAGGGACTGAACCCACATCTCTTGCATCTCCTGCATTGGCCGGTGGATTCTTTATCACTGAGCCACCTGGGAAGCCCGGGGTGAACTCAGCCAGACCTTGGAAACCAGCCAGCCCTGGTCTACTACACTATAGCACACTGTCTGGAAAAGGCAAGGAGAAAGAAATATGGCCCTGACCTGAAACTAGACCTACTAACCAGTGAGAAATAGAAAACACAATTTCGTGAAAGCATTTACATGTAGAGATGGGTACATCATGACAATAGGGACTCCAGTAACAAGATTCTCAGAGGACATGGTGCCAGGCAAAGTAAGACCTTAAAATGCCAGTCAGAACTCTACTCAAAAGCAAAGACTAGAAGGGGAGCTGGATAAGCAAGGTAAAAACCTGACCCAGAAGGAATGTGGAGTTTGAAAGATTATCAAGACAGACATTCAGCCACAGAGGAACAAGCCAGAGAGCTTTGATCAGACAATTGTGTGGGAAGTAGGTCAGCTGAGTCCCAGTGGATGGGTTTTAAGCTTTTCAATTGTCTCCTACCTAAAATTAGATATTATCCTAGGGATCAGAAGAGAGGTGAGTGATGATTTAATTGCTCCTATCCCTTGGACATGACTGAGTGAATAACACACACATCCCTTGGACAGAGGAGCCTGGCAGAGTTGCAAAGAGTCAGACACGACTGAAGTGACTTAGCATGCATACGTCATAAGGTAGAGAAAAACCAGGTAAGGCTTGACATTCACAGCTATTTATAACACTTTTAACCATAGACTGACAAGTTAGTTCTTCTATGGCTGAGTTGGGTTAGAGGTACGGCGGAAAATGGGATCTGAGATCATGAATAGAGATCATGAAGTGGGAAGAGACACCCTCAGTAAGGAACAGGCATAACCAAAATGAATAGGGGAACCTATTTTGAAGTCACAGCCAAGAGGAAGAACAACTAATGGGAGTTAAGCATAGTAAGTTGGAGATTACCCCATTGCATTATTTTTCATATATGTCAAACCTTTGTACACAACCCTAGGAAATATCAACTCCATTGTGCTTTTTACAATACTGACATGTCCTTCTAGTTATAGTCTGAAAAAACAAACAAGGAAACCCTTCAAATCAGGCAGAAGTAATAGACTTTGACTGGCAGTCCTACTTTCCAAAATATTGATATCAAAAGGAGAGAAGACAGTTAAACACAGGAGGGTACTATTTCCTGGATAATGAGCTCAGCAGATGATAATAAGCTCAGTTTTGCCATACACCAAAACAGAGACTCACTACTTTCTAATCCCGCCTTTTTGTTCTGAAATTGAGTCATATAAAACAGCTGTAAAGCAGCTGTAAAGCAGTCATTTGAAAAAATATGGTTCTATTTCTACATCAGTATCTCCATATCATGGAGATAGCCTGTAGCAAAGAGAAGTGAGACATTGTCAAGGTTAAGAGTAAAAAGCTAATTCCATTTCATATAAGTAGGTGAGTAAATCTTTCTTTTAATCAAAGTGAGGTTTTTATAGCTTCTATTACCTCTACGCCACAGCTGCAAGAGGAAGAAGACAGAGACCGTAGATAATTTCATGATATCAATCCCAAATACTAGCATGGTGAAATTTAACTTTCCTCATTAGAAAGAAATGGCGAACAACAAATAAACAGTAACAGGCAAACAAAAACTTGAAATTCTGTTACACATCCTAAGGCATCTAACACGTAAGTGTTAGTCACTCAGTCATGTCCAACTCTTTGTAACTCTATGGATTATAGCCCACCAGGCTCCTCTGTCCATGGAATTCTTCAGGCAAGAATACTGGAGTGAGTAGCCATTCCCTTCTCCAGGGGATCTTCCCAACCCTGCCATCAAACCCAGGTGTCCCACATTGCAGGCAAATTCTTTGCTGTATGAACCACCAGGGAAGCCCAAGAATACTAGAGTGGGCAGCCTATCCCTTCTCCATAGGATCTTCCTGACTCACGAATTGAACCCAGGTCTCCTGCATTGTAGGTGGACTCTTTACCATCTGTCAGATCAGAGAGTAAAGAATCTAATGTACACCTGCCTATTTGAGACCTAAGCCACCATAAGCAAACAAAATGAAAAGATCTCTAAGACAAATTTTTTTCACATGCAATTTGTTAAATTCAAATAAGTATTTTTTCCTAAACCCAAATGTTCATGTTGACTGGTGATCTGACTTCAAGTATGTTTAGTGTTCTGAACAGACACATTTAAGAAGACCTGCAGTACAAAAATTCCAATGGCAACTTCAGAGAAATATGAGGATTATTTAATAAGCTATAATATGCCTATCCATATATTTTGATCAATAATATCATTTTTATAGGGAAGCAAATCATTTTATATTATTCTATTGTGATACAGGTTTTGATTATCTAAAGTACTTTTATTAGTAATGAAGAATGATTTTTAGAACCCAGCAAATGTATATTGGTCTTATTTACTTCAAAATGATAAGTGTCCTCAGGACTAAATTTAATTATTTAAGGACCTAAACTATTTTTCAAACTCTATTAAGTTTTCCTGGGGTTGGTTATTTTCTCTAATTATCTTTATATCTAATGCAAACCAAAAAATTTCACCTTATTAGCTTGCTGATGCCTTTACTTATATATTAATCATTTATTTTAAAACTATCCTTCGATTTGGGAAAAAATTCTCACTAAAGCAAGCAAAAAAACCAGAGAGTCAATAATAGTTTAACCGTTTTAAACATATTTTCTCTTTTTCCATTGTATTCTAATGTTTCACATATACAGGTTAGATACCATTTAAAGCAACTTCTCAGTGAAAAAAATTCAACTACATAATTATATAAAAATTATTTCACAGTTTGAGGGATTCTGCATTATTTTATTTGCATTATTTTATATCTTCTTTATTAGTGTTTATAAAATTTTACTTTCTATGGTAAAAATGGTGAACTTAATTACCTATTTGATAAAATAGGAAGTCAGAGTCATTATTTTTCTTGTTTGTTTTTGCCCAAAATGAGAATCTGAAGTTAACGTGTTGAATGTGCTGGAAGGGAGAACAGTCACTGAGAAGGTAATTGTAGCACTTCTGCCATAACATTAATAGAGGCTGACAAAGTTTCCAGTCTCTATTTTCTATTTTAAAAATAGACAATGGACTGGCGGTCCTAAGATGGCAGAGGAATAGGATGGGGAGACTTCCCCCCTACAAATTCATCAAAAGAACATTTCAATGCTGAGTAAACTTCACAAAACAACTTCTGATGCTGGCAGGAGACATCAGGCACCCAGAAAAGCAGATCATTGTCTTCAAAAACAAGTAGAAAAAAACATAAAAGATGGGAAAAAGAGACAAAAGAGGTAGGGAAGGAGCTCTGTCCCTGGAAGGGAATCTTAAAAAGAGAAGTTTCCAAACACCAGGAAACACTCTCGCTGCCGAGTCTGTGGCAAGCCTTGGAAGCACAGGGGGCAACATAACAGGGAGGAAAAATAAATAAATAGTTAAAAGCAATGGATTATGAGCCCAATGGTAACTCCTCCAGCGGAGAAGTAGTGCAGACACCTGCATCCGCTACTAGCAAGCGGGGGCTGGGCAGGGAGGTGCAGGCTGCAGTGCTTTTTAAGAATCGGACTGGAACGCCCGAGCATAACCAGAGCAAACTAACTTGGGCTAGCAAACCAGACTGTGGGATAGCTACCATGCAAAAAGCTCTAACATAAGACACCACCAGGACTGCACACAGAACAAAGGACGGAACAGAATTAGCCGGCTGCAGACCATCCCCCTGCGGTGACAGGCAGCCAGAGCCGGAAGGGCCAGAAGCAAGCAATTGCAGCCCCAGAGAAACGTTAACTTCCAAACTGCAAACAAGCTTCTTTGCTAAGACTACTTAGGGTTCTGGACAGTCACCATCTGCCTAAGAAGGGGCGCCAGTTGTACACCCACAAAACTGAGCACCAAGGACGGGAAAGGCGATAAGTCACAGTGACCGTGCTTGCCAAATACCTGAACTGCTCGGACCTGGGAAGGGCACAAAATGCAGGCCCAACTGAGTCTGTGCCTCTGAGGACTACCTGAGTGCCTGAGCCTGAGCGGCTTAGACTGGGGAGGTGCATGCAGCCCAGGGCCAGCCTCAGACGGTTCCCAGCGGAGCAACCTAGAGCCTGAGGGGTATGCGCCACGAGCGGGGGCCAGACCCAGCATGGCTNACCTGAGTGCCTGAGCCTGAGCGGCTTAGACTGGGGAGGTGCATGCAGCCCAGGGCCAGCCTCAGACGGTTCCCGGCGGAGCAACCTAGAGCCTGAGGGGTATGCGCCACGAGCGGGGGGCCAGACCCAGCATGGCTGAGACACTGCCAGCAAATGCCAGTGTTACTTGTTTGCAGCATCCCTCCCTCCCAACAGCGCGACTGAACAGGTGAGCCTAAAAAAAAAAAAAAAAAAAAAGTGTGTCCACCACCGTCCCTCTTGTGTCAGGGCAGAGAATAGACACTGAAGAGACCAGCAAACAGAAGAAGCAAAAACAGAGGGAACTGCCTTGGAAGTGTAGATCTTAAGAAATATAAGCCAGATCAAGAAACTATCCGAAAATGAACTGACCCCACACGGCTGACAACACCACCAGAGAAAGTCCCAGATATACCCTTACTATTTTTACAGTCATTCATTCTTTTTTGTTGTTTTGTTTTTTCTTCTTTTCTTTTTCTTCTTTTTTTTAAAAAAATTTTAATATTTTTAAATTTCTAAGTTCTTAAAGCAAGCACCAAATATATTTATTTTGTGGGGTTTTTTTTTTAATACTTTTTGTGCTTTTTTTTTCTTTTTCTTTCTTCTTCTCTTTAATATTGTATTTATGAAAACCCAAGCTCTACTCTAGATTTTTAATCTTTCCTTTTTGGTATTTGTTATCATTTTTGTACCTTTAAAAAACCCAGTCCTCAGTGCCCATTTTTACTTGACAGCGAGCCTCTGTCTCCTCCCTCCCTCTTCTCTTCTCTGCCCAACTCTGCGAATCTCTGTGTGTTCCAGATGGTGGAGAACACTTAGGGAACTGTTTACTGGCTGGATCTGTCCCTCTGCTTTTCATTTCCCTCTTTTATTCTCCTGGCCATCTCTGCTCCTTCCTACCTCTCCTCATCTCTATATAAATTCGTGAACATCTCTGAGTGGTCCAGACAGTGGAGCACACATAAGGAAGTGATTACTGGCTAGCATGCTCTCTCCTCTTCTGATCCCACCTCATCTCATTCCGGTCACCTCTAATTACCCCCTCCCTCTTCTCTTCTCCATGTAACTCAATGAACCTCTCTTGGTGTCCCTCAGTGTGGAGAAACTTTTCATCTCTAACCTAGATGTTTTATCATCTGTGCTATATAGATGGAGAAGATTTGAGGCTACTGTAAAAATAAAACTGAAAACCAGAAGCAAGAGGCTTAAGTCCAAATCCTGAGAACATCAGAGAACTCCTGACTCCAGGGAACATTAATTGATAGGAGCTCATTAAATGCCTCCATACCTACACTGAAACCAAGCACCACCCAAGGGCCAACAAGTTCCAGAGCAAGACATACCACGCAAATTCTCCAGCAACACAGGAGCTTCAATATACAGGCAGCTCATGTTACTGCGAAACCATTGACATCTCATAATGCATTACTGGACACTTCACTGCACTCCAGAGACAAGAAATCCAGCTCCAGCCACCAGAACTCTGACACAAGCTTCCCTAACCAAGAAACCTTGACAAGCCATTGATACAACCCCACCCACAGCGAGGAAACTCCATAATGAAGCGAACTCCACAAATTCCCAGAATACAGAAAGGCCACCCCAAACGCAGCAATATAACCAAGATAAAGAGACAGAGGAATACCCAGCAGGTAAAGGAACAGGATTAATGCCCACCAAACCAAACCAAAGAGGAAGAGATAGGGAACCTACCTGAGAAAGAATTCTGAATAATGATAGTGAAAATGATCCAAAATCTTGAAATCAAAATGGAATCACAGATAAATAGCCTGGAGTCAAGGATTGAGAAGATGCAAGAAAGGCTTAACAAGGACCTAGAAGAAATAAAAAAGAGTCATCAACTAATGAATAATGCAATCAATGAGATCAGAAATGCCCTGGAGGCAACAAATAGTAGAATAATGGAAGCAGAAGATAGGATAAGTGAAATAGAAGATAGAATGGTAGAAATAAATGAATCAGTAAGGGAAAAAGAAAAACGAATTAAAAGAAATGAGGACAACCTCAGAGANGGTTTTTTTTTTAATACTTTTTGTGCTTTTTTTTTCTTTTTCTTTCTTCTTCTCTTTAATATTGTATTTATGAAAACCCAACCTCTACTATAGATTTTTAATCTTTCCTTTTTGGAATTTGTTATCATTTTTGTACCTTTAAAAACCCAGTCCTCAGTGCCCATTTTTACTTGACAGCGAGACCACTGGCTTGACCATTCTCTCCTCCTTTGGACTCTCCCTTTTCTCCACCAGGTTGCCTCTGTCTCCTCCCTCCCTCTTCTCTTCTCTGCCCAACTCTGTGAATCTCTGTGTGTTCCAGATGGTGGAGAACACTTAGGGAACTGTTTACTGGCTGGATCTGTCTCTCTCCTTTTCATTTCCCTCTTTTATTCTCCTGGCCATCTCTGCTCCTTCCTACCTCTCCTCATCTCTATATAAATTCGTGAACATCTCTGAGCGGTCCAGACAGTGGAGGGCACATAAGGAAGTGATTACTGGCTAGCATGCTCTCTCCTCTTCTGATCCCACCTCATCTCATTCCAGTCACCTCTAATTACCCTTTCCCTCTTCTCTTCTCCATGTAACTCAGTGAACCTCTCTGGGTGTCCCTCAGTGTGGAGAAACTTTTCATCTCTAACCTAGATGTTTTATCATCTGTGCTATATAGATGGAGAAGATTTGAGGCTACTGTAAAAATAAAACTGAAAACCAGAAGCAAGAGGCTTAAGTCCAAATCCTGAGAACATCAGAGAACTCCTGACTCCAGGGAACATTAATTGATAGGAGCTCATTAAATGCCTCCATACCTACACTGAAACCAAGCACCACCCAAGGGCCAACAAGTTCCAGAGCAAGACATACCACACAAATTCTCCAGCAACACAGGAGCTTCAATATACAGGCAGCTCATGTTACTGCGAAACCACTGACATCTCATAATGCATTACTGGACACTTCACTGCACTCCAGAGACAAGAAATCCAGCTCCAGCCACCAGAACTCTGACACAAGCTTCCCTAACCAAGAAACCTTGACGAGCCATTGATACAACCCTACCCACAGTGAGGAAACTCCATAATAAAGCGAACTCCACAAATTCCCAGAATACAGAAAGGCCACACCAAACGCAGCAATATAACCAAGATAAAGAGACAGAGGAATACTCAGCAGGTAAAGGAACAGGATTAATGCCCACCAAACCAAACCAAAGAGGAAGAGATAGGGAACCTACCTGAGAAAGAATTCTGAATAATGATAGTGAAAATGATCCAAAATCTTGAAATCAAAATGGAATCACAGATAAATAGTCTGGAGACAAGGATTGAGAAGATGCAAGAAAGGTTAACAAGGACCTAGAAGAAATAAAAAAGAGTCAACATTTAATGAACAATGCAATAAATGAGATCAGAAACACTCTAGAGACAACAAATAGTAGAATATCGAAAGCAGAAGACAGGATTAGTGAAATAGAAGATAGAATGGTAGAAATAAATGAATCAGAGAGGAAGAAAGAAAAACGAATTAAAAGAAATGACAATCTAAGAGACCTCCAGGACAAGATGAAATGCTCCAACATTCAAATTATAGGAGTGCCAGAAGAAGAGGAAAAAGAAAGAATATGAGAAAATACTTGAGGAGATAATAGTTGAAAACTTCCCTAAAATGGGGAAGGAAATAATCACCCAAGACCAAGAAACCCAGAGAGTCCTAAACAAGATAAACCCAAGGTGAAACACTCCAAGACACATATTAATCAAATTAACAAAGATCAAACATAAACAACAAATATTAAAAGCAGCAAGGGAAAAAAAAACAACAAATAACACACAAGGGGATTACCATAAGGATAACAGCTGATCTTTCAGTAGAAACACTTCAGGCCAGGAGGGAATGGCAAGATATACTTAAAGTGATAAAAGAAAATAATCTATAGCCCAGATTACTGTAGCCAGCAAGGATCGCATTCAAGTATGAAGGAGAACTCAAAAGCTTTACAGACAAGCAAAAGCTAACAGAATTCAGCACCACAAAACAAGATCTCCAACAATTGCTAAAGGATATTCTCTAGACAGGAAACACAAAAAGGGCGTATAAACCCGAACCCAAAATAATAAAG
>SJYW01016474.1:64403-83502 GCA_006410735.1 Raphicerus campestris | reverse complement strand
CGCCCCCCCATCCCCTCAGCCCCTGGACACGGGTCAGCAGCAGCATGAGCTGCCAGGACGCCCCCTGCCTGCCTCTCCCAGCCCCGTGCGGCTCCACTGCAGAGATTCGGTGCTGGAGGCAGGTGGGCGGTATAAGGGGTGCACCGTCCCCAGGCCGGGATGGGGGAACCGGTGTGGTCACAGCTCCAGTCCTGCCGGGCTGCAGGCTGATCCCTTGACCGGGCACCGGGTGGGCTCCGAAGGATGGGTTCCAGCTGGCACCAAGGCCCACCCCTCCCCCCGGCCCAGGCTGCAGCCAGGCCCTCAATGAGCCCTTGAGTTGGGGTTTTCACTTGTGCCAGGGAAGGGCTCCCAACACCCCCAGCTGGGCCCCTGCTGGCGCCTGGGGAGCGCAGGGAGGCGGGCAGGCTCCGAGAGGAAGGCCTGGCCCGCTTCCCTGGGCACGGTCCCGCTCCCCCGGCTCACAGGGACCCCAGCAGGGGGAGGGACCTGAGGTTAAACCAGGCTAAGGGAGGGCTGAGCGCCCTGGGGTGCTGGCCAAGGATGGCTGGCCCTGCCGCGGCCCTCCCTGCTCCCAGGCAGGCTGAGCGCCGGGCTCTGCTGTTTTTAGTGGCTTCGAGTCCCCGTGGTTTAAACAGGCTGTTTTAAGAAATGGGGAATTTGGGTAAAAGCCGTCTTCTGGGACACTAAGGATATAGAAGAAATTCCTTCCAAGCCCCTGCTGCTGAAGAGTCAGGGACGGGCTGTCTGGCTCTGTGACCCGCCCCCACCGTGGCTCCTGGGTGCCCCTCTCCTTGTGAAGTACCCGTGAAGGCAAGGGGCCCTCTTTTCACAGCCTGCGTGCACTCCCGCCAGCCAGCCTCGGTGCAGCCGTTTACCGTGCAGCCTCATGCAAATGTCTCACCCTGCCTCTGAC
Source organism: Raphicerus campestris (assembly GCA_006410735.1). Taxonomy (NCBI): domain Eukaryota; kingdom Metazoa; phylum Chordata; class Mammalia; order Artiodactyla; family Bovidae; genus Raphicerus; species Raphicerus campestris. The sequence goes on along the minus strand of SJYW01016474.1, from coordinate 82,586 downwards.
GTCTTGTCAACATGTAGAGTGACGGGGTTGAGGATGAGAACCCAGCTAGGCCAGCTCCATCCCACCCCGCGATGGCGCCGCCACACTGCTGCCTCTCCAGGGCCTCAGAGGAGCCCTGGGTGGTGGTGGTGGTGGTGGTGGGGAGGGGCCTCCGCCCACCCCACACCTGACAAGCCGAGCCTGCAGTACTGCTGCTACCCCCATGCAGGGCACTTCCTGGGCAGCAGAGGTACGCCCTGCCCCTCGGCAGTGGGCACAGGACGCTGCCAGACTTTCTGCCCAGGGAGCCCCGCCCCCCACATCTCTTGCTCAGAGTCCCACACGTGAGCGTGTTGCTTCCAGCTGGTCCCCCGGGGTCAGATCCTCAGGCCTGGTCCCATCGGCTGCAGGCCGGGCGGGTATGAGGTTGGGACTTGGAGTAAGAACGTGAGCCTCCCGCCTTCGCAAGGCTGGTGTGCACATTCCCATCTCACAGACAGGGAAACAGAGTCCCTAGCCTGCCCCAGGCACAGAGCTCAGAGGAGGGGCCCACACTCAGACCAAGGTCTGCTTGGGCCAGTTCTGTTTTCTCAGCACTGAGCTGGCTGCCTTTCTGCGCACTGAGCCTGTGCCCATCGCCTCTCTGGTGGACGGTACATCTGGCCAACGATGCCTAGGTATAGGGAAAGCAGCAGAAAGGCCCCACGCTTGGGGCAAATGCCCGGCAGTCCTCACCCAGATGTGCCAGGCGGCAGCGACAAGAACTGCAGCTCTGTGGCTTCAACAGCTCAGAGGCAACGGCTCAGAGGCAACAGCCCAGAGGCTGAGTGGGGCTCAGAGGTTCGGAGGACCTGGGCTCCTCCCAGCAGCCCTTGCTCCCAACAAGCCAACTCTGCCTATTCCTGGAGCCTGGCCGGGTACCTGCTGGCTGGCCTGTCCTTGACCCGACTACCACAGCCACGAGGTGGGGAGTGGGGGGCAGGACCCTGGCCTCCTGGGGGTCTTCCTGAGGGAGGGGCCTCACACCTCTCAGCAGCTCCCTCAGGCTGCCCCGAGCAGAAAGGAATGGGTTCCTTCTTGTCCCCCGTGAATGAACCCGGAGCACCCCTGGGAGGAGCCCTCCGCGGGAAAGGCCGGTGGACACAGTCCATGGACTCAGGCGCAGCAGGGTCGCTGACACGGCCTTCTGGTAAAACTGCAGACAATTCACAGCAGAAACACATCCTCAGGAATTTTTTTTTCTCCTGGAATCAAGAGTCAGCAGTATCTATGGGGGGAAGCCCTAGAGCAGGAGGAAGCCGACCCCAGCTGCCTGGCGATGGGGCCGTGGGGGTCGAGGAGGGCCGGCTCAGCTCCTTCCTGCACCTGAGGCCGTGGCTCTGCCTGCTGTGAAGACACAGAGCAGGAGCGAAGCCAGCACTGAGGGGAGGCAGGCCGGGTCCACGACCTCAACCGCAGCCAGGACACAAGCCCCCGGCTCGGCCGCTCAAAGAGCCGGCTTCTTCTTGGTGCGGGGTGCCGGCCGCAGCTCCTCGGGCCCGTGGGCGAATGGGCAGCAGTCCGCCGACAGGACACAGCCGTCGGGGTGATGAGCGAAGAACCAGCAGATGCGGGTCTTAAAGGTGTCGGAGGACGGCTGCCGCTTCGCCTCTGGTGCCTCCTGCTTCCGCGGCCTCTCCTCCCGCCAGTCACGGATACGCACATGCCCGTGCAGAACTGGGGTTGGCACAAGGAGAAGAGACACGGCAGAATTAGCTGCGGGCTGTGGGCTCCTGGGACGGGGGTTGGGGGGGGAGGCTCTGTGGGTGCAGACGTCCCAGGCTGGGGGCACAGCCCCCAGGAGGCGTGGCAGGGGAGGCAGATAGAGCCCCCTACCAGCCAGAGGCCTGCAGTCCCCCCTAAAGCGGAGCCAGAGGAAGGGGTGAGGGGGAAGGAGGGCAGGGTGGGAGCCCGGGGCTGGGGGTAGTTAGGCGGAGCTGCCGGACAACCTGGGGAGGGGCGAGGAGCCTGTGCTGAGGCCGTGGTGATGGCGAGACCAGAGTGACCAGAGGGCTGGGCAGCATGGGCACCAGCTCGAGGGATGGGGCTGAAGACCAGGCAACCACGAGCGTGGTCCTGATACAGGCAGGGGTTCGGGACACCTGCGAGGCGGCCCTGGCCCCGAGGACTCGCAGCCACATCACAAACAGGAGGCGGAATGAGACGGGGTGGGGTCCTTTCTGGCCGGTGAAGACCAGGGGTGAGGTTTACAACCAGAGGAAGTGGGGGCTCACGGCAGCCCTGGTGGCAGGGGCGAGGGCGGCAGGCTGCGATGCAGTGGCGGGCGCTGGGCCACCCCAGGGAGGGGTGCGCCTGTCAGCTGACCGCCGCCTAGCGGCCTCCTGAGCTGGTACGCAGACTTGCAGAAGCTGCCCCGAGGGCTTTCCACTGTCCTTCACCCGGTCCCAAGAGCTCAACATCCCCATGGAAATGGGCTGAAGCCGCCAAGCCCTGGTGGTTTCCCCTGGAAGCGCTAAAACCACGTGGAGACACAACAGCTCTGGGAGAAATAAAGGCCGCTCACTCAACAAATCTGGCTCCTCAACCGCTAAGGAAAACTTCAAAGTGGGAACGAAAGCTTGAATTTCCCCTGGAAATTGCCTCCTGTTACGGCAATAATGGGACTGCCTGTCCCTGGAGGCTGATGACTTACTAAAACTGCCCCTCGAAGCCAGAGGAAAGAAGCGCAGAGGCGCCTGTGTGTGTGGAGAACACAACGAGGGATTCAGCCTCGGCCGACAAGCACCTCCAAAGGGCCAGGCGGGCCCTGCTCTTGGCGAGGCGAACAGAGACCTTGGCTCCCCAGCCTGAGAGCTGGGCAGGAAACCACGGCCTTGACAGTGTGGCCACAGCAGCACCTCCTGGTGCAGCCGGGAATGACACGGCCCGGCTGGAGCAGGGTGCCCGGGGCGCCCCAAACTCCAGCAGCGTGCATCCAAAAGACGGGGGCCCCCTCTCTGCCTGGACAAGGTGCAAGATGCCCCCAAATTCCAGCAGCGTGCATCCGAAAGATGGGGGGCCCCTCACTGCCTGGACAGGGTGCAAGATGCCCCCAAACTCCAGCAGCGTGCATCCGAAAGATGGGGGCCCTCACTGCCTGGACGGGGTGCAAGATGCCCCCAAACTCCAGCAGCGTGCATCCAAAAGACGGGGGCCCCCTCTCTGCCTGGACAAGGTGCAAGATGCCCCCAAACTCCAGCAGCGTGCATCCGAAAGATGGGGGGCCCCTCACTGCCTGGACAGGGTGCAAGATGCCCCCAAACTCCAGCAGCGTGCATCCGAAAGATGGGGGCCCTCACTGCCTGGACGGGGTGCAAGACACCCCGAAACTCCAGCAGCGTGCATCCGAAATATGGGGGGCCCTCACTGCTTGGACGGGGTGCAAGATGCCCCCAAACTCCAGCAGCGTGCATCCGAAAGAGGGGGGCTCCCCTCACTGCCTGGATGGGGTGCAAGATGCCCCCAAACTCCAGCAGCGTGCATCCGAAATATGGGGGGCCCTCACTGCTTGGACGGGGTGCAAGATGTCCCCAACTCCAGCAGTGTGCAATCAAAAGGCAGCCCCCTGCCCCTACTCCCTGGACAGGCTTGAGAGAAATTTGGGGGAAGACGGTGAGGGGTTTGCTGGGACCACAAGTGGGGACAGACCCCCGCCGTCCAGAGGGGGACTGGCCCCCGGCCCTCGGGGCTGGAGGGCTTGCAGCAGGCCCTCCACTGACCGCATTTCAGGAGCAGGCCCTGCAGGGTCGGGAGAAGGGGTCCAGCCAGGACTCGTAAGGCTGGGAGAGTGGGCGCTCAGGACGAGGGGCGGCCCCTGAGAGGGCAGAGGTCAGGGCGTCCCGGGGCCGGGATGGCTGACGGCCCCTCCGTCCCCCAGGACACACCCCCAGCCTAGGCAAGCCTGTGCCCTGCGTGTGTGCCCCTCCAGCCAGCTCTCGGGCCCGAAGCAGCCTCTCCCCGGGTGAAACATGCCCTGATTTTCAGGGTGTCACAGGCAGGAAACGCACCGTGCCAGCTCACTCTCCGCCCACCCCTGAGCCCATCGCCTCCCGCAAGGGCAAGCCCCGCGGACTCACGAACCCACAGCTCTGCCCCTCCACCATTTCTGACCACAGACGTCGCCTGAATCACAGTCTCCTGAGGAAACGGCAGAACGGTCTCCCAGAAACCCTCTGCGGTGGTTTACTCGCTCAGTCGTGGCCAACTCGTTGCGACCCCATGGACTGTAGCCCACGAGGCTCCTCTGTCCGTGGAATTCTCCAGGCAAGAATACTGGGGTGGGTAGCCTATCCCTTCTCCAGCAGATCTTCCTGACGCAGGAATCGAACCGGGGGGTCTCCTGCATGGCAGGCAGATTCTTTACCAGCTGAGCTACCAGGGAAGCCCCAGAAACTCTCTGCAGAGATAAATTTACTGGGTACTGGGGTGCACGCGGCAGCACCAGTTCTGGGGTCCGTCTCGCCCGGGTGACCAGCCCAGTCCCCAACTCGTCGGACACCCTGGGCTGGGGACTGCCCTCCCCAGCCGGGTCCGCATCCTCAAGGCTGGGCGAGGACCCCTGCCCAGCCCACGAGAGGCTCAGTGCAGGCAGAACTGAAAGGTCTGAACCTGCCTCCACCTTCCCACTCATGGAGCCGTGCCTGGAAACCCAGCCCTGAGTCAGAATCTACGGAGAAAAGCCTGAGCTCAGGCATGCTTGTTGCGTGACTGGGAACAGTGCGTTTACTGGCGCTCAACGCCCAGGCCTCTGATTCAAAAGTGTTTCCAAAAATAAATGAATATGCCCCTCAGTGCCAACCACACAGAAAGCAATCACACACACGTGTATTTACGATGGGGGAAGAAAGACACGATTTCAGGAAATAAAAAACCAATAACGCAGAGGAAGAGCAGAGGGCAGGGCAGGGCAGCGCCCGACACAGGGATCTTTCAGCCGCTGAAGCTCCACGCGGCGGAGCCTGGCCGGCAGGGCCGCCCCGGCCTCCACCCACCCGCGGAGCCCGGCCGGCAGGGACGCCCCGGCCTCCAGCCACCCGCGGAGCCCAGCCGGCAGGGACGCCCCGGCCTCCACCCACCTGCGGGCTGCCCGCCACAAGCCCCCTGGAGCCGCAGCGCCTCTGCAGGGACCCCACCCCCGTCGCAGCAGGAGCACTTAGTCCAAGTGGAGATGAGAACAGCCCCGGAAGGCCAGCCAGCGCACCCAGAGGCACCACGGGTGTGAACACCCACACGCTCCTCCTGGAGGCGCTTATGGGCTGCAGGAGGGGCCGGAGGTCATGCTCCAGCCCTGCGGCCCGCCCTGCCCACCCTGATCCCATGGGAGGACCACAAAGGCGGGCTGGGAGGGGCACCTGCCCACCCCCGGGGCTCGGACGGCTGCCCGTGTCCCCGCCCAGGAGCCACAGGCCCTGCCCCTCAGCTCAGGACCATGTGCAGAGGTCTCGGGAAGCCGGGCCCTCCTCCCATGGTCACAGGGGAGTCACCTCAGCCTCACCGGTCAGAGGCCTGGGGTCGCAGCCCCAACCACACCCACCTGCCGCCCCCTCTGCCAGACATGCTTCTCCCTTGTCCCGGACGCCATGACCAGCGCAGACGCCGCGTCCTGAACAGAAGCATCCCTGACAGGCCTCCCTGGGCAGGGACATCAGCCACGACACAGGGCAACGCCAGGAGACGCCCACTGACTTCAAAGCCACAGACGAAGTATTTACGGGAGGAGAGTATGGCAGCTGCAGCGTGCCGTAAGATCCTTCCAGAAAGAAAGAAAGAACGCGCAGCTAGCCCNCGGCCGGCAGGGACGCCCCGGCCTCCACCCACCTGCGGGCTGCCCGCCACAAGCCCCCTGGAGCCGCAGCGCCTCTGCAGGGACCCCACCCCCGTCGCAGCAGGAGCGCTTAGTCCAAGTGGAGATGAGAACAGCCCCGGAAGGCCAGCCAGCGCACCCAGAGGCACCACGGGTGTGAACACCCACACGCTCCTCCTGGAGGCGCTTATGGGCTGCGGGAGGGGCTGGAGGTCATGCTCCAGCCCTGCGGCCCGCCCTGCCNTGTAGTGCCTAGAATGCAACACACACGGACTTATTCCCAAAACTGAAACAGACTCTCGGACACAGCAGACAGACTCCCGGTCGCCACAGGGGTGGGGCGGGGGAGGGGCGGACTAGGAGAGTGGGGTCAGCAGGCACAGACCACCGTGCCCCGGCAGAGAAGCAGCGCGGCCCTGCGGCACGGCACCTGCGCCCACTGTCCCGCGATAAGCCAGAGCGGAAAAGGAAGTGAAAAATACACACGTGAACAACCGAATCCCTCTGCTTACAAAAGAAACCAGCCAACGTTACCGCCTCCCTGGAGACTCAGTAAAGAATCTGCCCGCGATGCCGGAGACCCGGGTTCGATCCCTGGCTTGGGAAGATCCCCTGGAGACGGGAGTAGCTACCCACTCCAGTATTCTTGCCTGGAGAACCCCATGGACAGAGGAGCCTGGTGGGCTACAGCCCACGGGTTGCAAAGAGTCGGACAGGACTGAGCAACTAACACTTTCATACTTCAACCTGAAAAGATGGCCCCCAAAGTCAAAAAAGAAGTAAAATCCTCTACCTGTCCTGCAAGGGGTATAGCATGCCGGCCAGCTTCCATAGAGACAGGACTTGAACAGAAAGCCTACTCAACTGCTATCTGAACTTTCCACGTGAAGAAGTTATTTGCTTCTTCACCTGGGACACACGGGATTGTGAAAACAACCATGTTACTCCCTTAGTTTTGCTCATCAGCCTCGCACTGCAGTTCAGAGCCCAACCGCAGTGCCCGTGCAGGAACACATGGTCCGCGTGTGGGTCTGCAGGGCCCCCCAGCGGGCGTCCATTCCCTGGCTCACCAGAGCTCTTCAGACCTGAGCTTCTTCAGATGTTCTCATGTGCTGTAATCTATGACCATATCCCTGCTGCTAAGTCATGTCTGATTCTTTGCGACCCCACAGACTATAGCCCGCCAGGTTCCTCTGTCCATGGGATTCTCCAGGGAAGAATCCTGGAGTGGGATGCCATGCCCTCCTCCAGGGGATCTTCGTGACCTTGGGGTCGAACCCGTGTCTCTTGCAGAGCAGGGAGATTCTTTACCCAGTGAGCCATCAGGGAAGCCCTGTTTGACTATATAAGCACGTGCAAACCCTCGGAGCATAAAGCAGCGTGTAAATATATAATGAAAACCTAAAAGGTAAAGAGGTGTCGGGCAGCTGCAATAAACTTCCTCCAACCTTTTTAATTTTTGGCAACACTACTCTCACCTTTAAAAGAAAGGCGAAGAGAAAATATAGCCTTGAAAAGTTTGTTTTCTATTCACAGGTGAAATAGTATATTGGAGATTTGTTTCAAACACAGTGAGGCTAATGCTGGGGTTGTGGGGGAGGGGATGAGACAAAGAACCACTGCTGAGCTGGCCCCTGAGTTTCTGGGACTCACTACAAGCTTCTCTCCACTTCCACAGGCTCCTGGCGTCCTCCACACTGAGAAGCAAAGGCTTCTCCCACTTGTCAGTCAGCATCCTGTCCTCGTGCAGAAGGGAGGTGGTGTCCCAGCCACACCCACGCATCTTATCAGCTGGGGGACGAGGGTCTGGAGGCGATGTGGGTATCTGGGCACCAGAAGCCCCCANGGGACGCGGCGCCCAGCCCAAGCCCACCGGAGGGTGTGGGATGTGGCAACTTCGAGCATCGTTACCCGAGGAGCGAACACCACCCTTCTGAGTGCTCATCAGCTGCTCATAATTAAAAACACCCTTTTTACATGGAGGAGGCGGGGCCATGTGAACTGCTTTACTTCTGGCAGAAGATGGGAGCAGGGAAGGCTTCCCAGGTAGCGCTAACTGTAAAGAACCTGCCTGCCAACACAAGAGATGGACACGTGGGTTTGATCTTTGGGTCGGGAAGAGCCTCTGGAGGAGGAAACAGCACCCCGCTCCAGCACTGTTGCTTGGACGATCCCAAGGACAGAGCAGCCTGGAGGGCTACAGTCCACAGGGTTGCAAGAGTCGGACACGACTGAAGCGCCTGAGCAGGAGTGCACAGACGGGAGCAATCAAGGGCCTGAAGAGTGAGCGGGAAGCAGGGAGGTCTGAGGCTGGCCTGACGCGCAGCCCAATGCCTTTACACCACCTCGATGGCCCGTCAGCCCACAGCCTGAAGCGCATCAGCGGAGAGAGACAGCACAGGAAGAATCCGCAGACACAGTGCACACCAGCTTTTGCTGCTACAATACGACCTTGTGCAAACACTCGGACAGCAAGCTTTGAGCAAGCATGTTCGCCACTGGAACGATTTCTGTGGTTAAGCTGGGAATGGCTTGTTTTTATGATTGAAGAACTTTCAGTGAACACCTATCCCTTCTGCTAATTAGCAGGCCTTCATTAATTACTTCGTTAATTACTGAAGTCAACAGTCTCAATAGTTGTCAGTAAGAACTGGAGAGACTGGAGAGTCTATACAGCCACTCAAAATCCTCCTAATTTTAAAACTGAAGAATGCGGCCACGAGGCAAGCAAGCAAAGCCCCACCTGCTTCAGAAAAAAGCTGAATACAGCACACTGCAGTAATTCTTTTCATAGAGTTTTACAAACAAAATTAAGACATTTTGTGATCATCACAGTGCTGTTATCAAAAGCACGTGTTTTTTCCTTCACCATCTCTAGCTTATAATCAAATGAGGCATCGGAAAAAAAGGAGCTGGACTGCAGACCTGGCCTCTGAATGTCCAGACTGCACCTGTTCATGGAGATCACTTGTTTACTAGGAAACAGACAAGCGCTGAGCACTTGTGTACATGTACACACACGCGCGCAGTGGGGTATTAGCTAATAGCTAATAATAATAAAAAGACTGAAATAATGCCATTTAAGCAACATGGATGGGACTAGAAATTATCACATTCAGTGAAGCAAGTCAGATAAACACAAACATCGAGTGGGATCGCTTACGTGTAGTGCCTAGAATGCAACACACACGGACTTATTCCCAAAACTGAAAGAGACTCTCGGACACAGCAGACAGACTCCCGGTCGCCACAGGGGTGGGGCGGGGGAGGGGCGGACTAGGAGAGTGGGGTCAGCAGGCACAGACCACCGTGCCCCGGCAGACAAGCAGCGCGGCCCTGCTGCACGGCACCTGCGCCCAGTGTCCCGCGATAAGCCAGAGCGGAAAAGGAAGTGAAAAATACACACGTGAACAACCGAATCCCTCTGCTTACAAAAGAAACCAGCCCAACGTTACCGCCTCCCTGGAGACTCAGTAAAGAATCTGCCCGCGATGCCGGAGACCCGGGTTCGATCCCTGGCTTGGGAAGATCCCCTGGAGACGGGAGTAGCTACCCACTCCAGTATTCTTGCCTGGAGAACCCCATGGACAGAGGAGCCTGGTGGGCTACAGCCCACGGGTTGCAAAGAGTCGGACAGGACTGAGCAACTAACACTTTCATACTTCAACCTGAAAAGATGGCCCCCAAAGTCAAAAAAGAAGTAAAATCCTCTACCTGTCCTGCAAGGGGTATAGCATGCCGGCCAGCTTCCATAGAGACAGGACTTGAACAGAAAGCCTACTCAACTGCTATCTGAACTTTCCACGTGAAGAAGTTATTTGCTTCTTCACCTGGGACACACGGGATTGTGAAAACAACCATGTTACTCCCTTAGCTTTGCTCATCAGCCTCGCACTGCAGTTCAGAGCCCAACCGCAGTGCCCGTGCAGGAACACATGGTCCGCGTGTGGGTCTGCAGGGTCCCCCAGCGGGCGTCCATTCCCTGGCTCACCAGAGCTCTTCAGACCTGAGCTTCTTCAGATGTTCTCATGTGCTGTAATCTATGACCATATCCCTGCTGCTAAGTCATGTCTGATTCTTTGCGACCCCACAGACTATAGCCCGCCAGGTTCCTCTGTCCATGGGATTCTCCAGGGAAGAATCCTGGAGTGGGATGCCATGCCCTCCTCCAGGGGATCTTCGTGACCTTGGGGTCGAACCCGTGTCTCTTGCAGAGCAGGGAGATTCTTTACCCAGTGAGCCATCAGGGAAGCCCTGTTTGACTATATAAGCACGTGCAAACCCTCGGAGCATAAAGCAGCGTGTAAATATATAATGAAAACCTAAAAAGTAAAGAGGTGTCGGGCAGCTGCAATAAACTTCCTCCAACCTTTTTAATTTTTGGCAACACTACTCTCACCTTTAAAAGAAAGGCGAAGAGAAAATATAGCCTTGAAAACTTTGTTTTCTATTCACAGGTGAAATAGTATATTGGAGATTTGTTTCAAACACAGTGAGGCTAATGCTGGGGTTGTGGGGGAGGGGATGAGACAAAGAACCACTGCTGAGCTGGCCCCTGAGTTTCTGGGACTCACTACAAGCTTCTCTCCACTTCCACAGGCTCCTGGCGTCCTCCACACTGAGAAGCAAAGGCTTCTCCCACTTGTCAGTCAGCGTCCTGTCCTCGTGCAGAAGGGAGGTGGTGTCCCAGCCACACCCACGCATCTTATCAGCTGGGGGACGAGGGTCTGGAGGCGATGTGGGTATCTGGGCACCAGAAGCCCCCACGGCACTCCAGAGCCAAGGACGGAGCCGCAGGGCTGGGCGCTCCCCTGCTGACCCGGAGGTCTGGATGAGAGGCCAAGGCTGGGAGACGCTGGAGCCCAGACCTGCTGGGCAGGTGCTGTGGGGGAGATGCCCACCGGCCTGCCCCCGAGAGACCTCCCTGTCTGACAGCTTGGACCTGCTCCGGACCTCAGTGGGGCTGGCTGCAGCCCTGCGGCCACAGCTGAGACCCGGCCGCCAGAGAGCTGGAGGCCACCGTGCTGTCTCCACAAGCCATCTGCACATCCTCAGCCCAGCCCTGCCCGCACCTCTGTGCTCCCCTTCCTCTGACTCCCTGACAACGTGTCCCTAGCTAGAGGCCTCTCCCGGCCACCCCGCTCAGAGCAGGACTGCCCACGCTGCCCCCAGCCCCGACTAGTCCCTGCAGGGAGGGCACCCACTGCCAAAGGAATGCTTCAGCTGCAGCCTGCAGCGGGCTCCCGGGCACGCCCCCGAGCAGAGCGCCGCAAAGGCCCGGGGCAGGCTCCCGGGCACGCCCCAGAGCAGAGCACCGCAAAGGCCCGGGGCAAGACGGCACCGCCGCTCCGGAGGCCAGCGCCCCGCAGTGTGACCAGGGCAGGAAGCCTAAGGGGGCGCCCCTTCAGTATAACCGGAGGCGGGAAGTCTAAGGGGGCGTCCTCCCTTTAGTATATCGGAGGCAAGGAAGGCCTAAAGTCAGTGTCCTCTTTCAATATAACCAGAGGCAGGGAGGGTCTAAGGGGACGCCCTCCCTTCAGTGTAACCGGAGGCAGGGAAGGCCTAAGGGGGCGTCCTTCCTTCAGTATACCCGGAGGCAGGGAACGTCTAAGGGGGCGTCGTCCTCCGTTCAAGCCTCAGAGCAGCGAGCCCGAGTGTGGGCTGCTGCGGTCACTGGCACATCTGACTGACCCCCCGCACGACCCAGGACACAGACTGTCTCCTGGAAACAACCACACTGGGGGCAGCCTGCTGAGGTCAAGTGAAGGGACAGAGCCAGTACCTCTAGGCGAGTCTGGGGTCCGTACATGTCCCAGATTTTTCTTCTTCGGACGTCTATCCCTCGGCCTGGATGCTGAAATGATGAATTTCAGGAACCAAAGGTTAAGGTGGGTATGTCGTCAGAAACGAGCGAGAACAAATCAAACGCTGCAGAGACCGCTCCCTGAGAGGCGCAGGGACCCTGAGCTGCTGAGAAATAGACGCTTTCGGCTCCAGGGCCCAGACACAACCCCGGCTACAGCGCCTTCGTGAGGCGAGGCCTGGAGACACCACCAGACTCACACACAGCCCCCGGGGAAGACGCCTCCCTTGAAGGGAGCTGCCGCCTCTGCACTCAGCCAAGCTCAGCTCCGGGCCCGCCTGCTCATCCAGCCCAGACGAGCTCTGCTCCGGGGTCCTGAGCAGCCAGTGCGCCCCGACCACCCGCAGCACTCCCCGGGCCCCACCCCTGGCTCCCAGTCACCGTGCAACGTGCTAACACCACAGACAGGCTGTGCCAGGGCCCGCAGACTCTTTCCATCAAGCACCTCAGAAGGCGGCCCTAACAACCTCACCCCAAAGCCCCGCAGGCGAGGACATGCGTGTTCGTCCACAAGGCAGGACGGCATGGCCCTGGGGGCAGAGGGCAGTGGGCACTGCCACCTGTGTGCCCAGAGCCGCTCCTGGGGCCACGGCAGCTCCCGGTTCTCACAGCCTCTGCTTCACAGCCAAGAAAGTGGCTGCAGAACTGATCACAGTTTCACGCGTGCTCAGTACGCGGGCGCTGGCCGTCCCCTGAGCTAGACCCCAGGCTCCTCGAGAGCAGAGCTGCCCTGCCCCGGACCCTCCCCGTGCCTTGAAATGCTGGGTTTTCCAAAGAAAGCACCAACAAGAACACCCCTGCTGCTGCAAGGGTGTCATCCACAGGCCGCCTCTCCCCGAGGACCCTCTTCTCGTCCAGCGAGGCGGCTGCCTCACCCTCCCGTGGACAGGCTGCCTGCTCGACGGCGTCACCAACAGCCCCTGCACCTCTGACAGCCTGGCCGCCTCCGAGCCCAGGTCGCACCAGCAGAGAAAGGCCTCGTGCTGGACGTGAAGGCGCCCTAGCAAGGTCTAGAGACAGCCCCGAGCGCGCTTTACCCCCTCGCTGCTCAGGATGTGGACCAGGAGGCCGTTCCCGCAGCCGAGGTCCACGAAGGACTGCCGGGCAGTCTCTCCCCGTCCGGCTCTCTCTTCCTCCCAGAGGATCTAAAGTCAACAGGAAAAACAAGGTCAGTCTGTGGCGCTCTCTGCCCTGGAGTAATTCAGACACAAGGCCACGTGGCCTGCAGTGCCCTCCCAGGAGAGGCCGAGAGGCCTCCGGGGCCGGGCCCACACAGGCAACACCCAGGTGAGCAGAGGGAGGTGGGGACGGCCCCTGCTCACCCGAGGCGGCGCAGGCTGGGACCTCCTCATCTCCCACCCAGAGCCCACGCGGTCAGCTCTGGGCAACAGTTTTACGGATCACTGTTAGTTCCTTCCAGCCTTCTCTAAGTTCTTCTGGTTTTGTATACTTTGAGAGGCCTTATTATTTCTAAACCTGAGAGAATTACAGTTGAAAGCGATTCAGAGATTATGTCTTCTAGACATTTCATAGATAAGGAAACCCAGACTACCCAGCTAGAGTGTGGCNGTGCTGCGATTCATGGGGTCACAAAGAGTCAGACACGACTGAGCGACTGAACTGAACTGAACTGCTGTGAGGCATGTGAGATCCTAGTTCCCTAACCAGCGATCAAACCCCATAGCCCACATTGCAAAGAGGATTCGTAACCTCTGGACCACTAGGGAAGTCTCATTTTTTTAAAACTGTAATCCCAAGACGTTCAATCCAAAGTGTTTAAATACTGAAGGAAGCTTGGCATCAGGGGAGTGTGTGGCTGAGGATCTGGAAAGTAACAGGGAGGCGGGCCGATGAACAGGCCTGAAGGATGTTCAGCTGGATGATGGGAGGAGACATTGAATATGAGTTTTCAACTGGGAAAAGATAGAGGGTGAGCATTCTGGGCAGAGGGAACAGGGTGGGGGTGAGGGGAATGGCCTTCCAAATTCTAAGAGTTAGAAACGCCCTGTGCAGGGGCTTAAGGGGTGAGGGAAGGAACATGAGGTTGGGAGAAGGGGAGGAGCCAGGCTGGATGGGAGTTCTGGGGCCAGAGCCCAGATGCAGGCTAACTATATCCCTAGTCAACGTGTGGGTTTCTGGCAAGGAGCGGGTACGGTCTTGTGCAAGGACAGCACAGATAGAGCTGAAAATTTCCACCTCCCCTCTGAACATTCAGTTCCGGTCAGTCACTCAGTCGTGTCCGCCTCTTTGTGACCCCATGGACTGCAGCACACAAGGCCTCCCTGCCCGTCACCAATTCCCAGAGTTTACTCAAGCTCACGTCCACTGAGTCGCTGATACCATCCAGCTATCTCATCCTCTGCCGTCCCCTTCTCCTCCCACCTCTAAACATTGACCTCTGGATTTATGACCTCTTATTACTGAATTCAGCTGCAGCTGCTTGCCACCTGAAGGCCAGTGTTCGAGAGGCAAGTGTTTATATAAAGGAAAAATTGCTTTATTTAGGAGTCTAGCAACCAGAGAAGAAGGTGGACTCAGGTCCAAAGGCCAACTCCTCACTGCCAATCAGTGCATAAGAACTTTTAAAGGGGAGTTTTAGGGCTCTATAGGCAGGGGATAGGAGCTACATGAAGAAACAACAGTCAGCTCTGAGAGTCATCTTTTTTTATTTTTAATTGTAGGATAATTACAATATTGTGTTGGTTTCTGCCATACATCAACATGGATCAGCTCTGACAGCCATCTTGCTTGAAAATAATCATGTCATTGTCTAATTTGGCTTCCCTCATGGCTCAGCTGGTAAAGAATCCACCTGCAATGTGGGAGACCTGGGTTTGATCCCTGGGTCGAGAAGCTCCCCTGGAGAAGGGAAAGGCTGCCCACTCCAGTATTCTGGCCTGGATGTAGGGAATGTGCTATCCACAGGCCTGTACTATTAACAGGGCTTCTTTGAAAAATAAGAATGACTTTCTTATCACCCCCAGGTGAAAGGCTGGAAGCAGTAAAAACTGCATTGTGGAAAAGCAACTTGAAAACAAGCTGTTGAAGTGCTGATGTGACTGGTGGAAGGCCAGTAGCCAGAGCCTTGAGGGAGCCGCTGAGAAAGGTCGTCACTAGCTGAAAGGCTAAATACACTCATGAATGGCCTGAAGGTTTGACTTTGAGGACTGTGCATTGTATATCTTTATCCCTGATCCGAGATTGTAAAAAACAGTTATCTCTAGAGTACGTGCAAGGAAGAAGATGTGAGCAACAAAAGGCACGCAAGGACTAGGATCTGGGCTTTTGCCTGTGAATAGCATCAGCCCCCGAGGCCCACGTTATTTATGAGTCTTATTTTTGTTCATTTTTCTGCAGCACCACTCCCTCGGGTCGGGCCGTTGTTGGGCTGGTCCCGACGTTTGGTGACCAAGCAGGGGCCTGAGGTTGCTAGCACCTTTCGAGGCTTTTTTGGCAGTGCCAGTAGACGCGGGGACTTCCAGCCGGGAGAAGGGAGGACAGTGACAGTGCGTGGTGAGTGCACCCCCGTGGGTTTGTCACTCAGGGACACATGCGGCAATCTCCTTTTAAGCATGCTGATTATAGTGTGCTTCTAAAATCTTTACTATGTAGCTCTGGAGTGAAAGTGAAAGAAGAGAATTTCCAGGAACTATTTCAGGCAATTCATAAGCACTGTCACTGGTTGGATCCAGAAAAAGGGACTTTGCGTCTCAGTGAGTGGAAAGAAGTGATGCGCCGTTTGCATGGAGCCTATCCTGGGGAACCCATTCTTAAAGCGTGTGGTCTCTTCATAACCTTATTTATACCACTTTGGCCCCTTTACAATCTGAACGGTCCGACTTTTTCTGATTCAGAATCTGATATTCCTGCTCCTGCACCTCAGGAGTCACCTGTCCGGCCGCCTCATATTTATGAAAATCTGGATAAAGGGAAATAGAATCATTTGGAAGGGGAGAGAGAGGCTCAGTTTTTGAGTCCTAAATCCCATGTTAACTATGGTACTGAGCAACATCCTGAAGCTTTCCCTTTATCACCAGTCTCACAGCCTTTGGCTCCTTAGCTGGAGCCCCCAAAGTTCAGGAATCCCCTCCACTGGATCCTGACACACCATGGGATGATGGGGTGTGTAGAGCCGCAGTCACAATACCAAAGGCGTCTGCGCCTGCTCTCTCGTCCTTTCAGCAAGCTGTGTGAGCAGTAAGGTGAGAAGATGACCCTGAGGCTTTGGTTTTGCCTGTATCGTGACTGAGGTCCCCCCAGTGCTCTACTTCACAAGGCGGAGTACAATGTGAGCATAGTCCTCTCTCTAAAAGCTGTTCAGGAGATTGAACAGGCAGCGCGCAACATGGAACTGTGCCTCCTTACACCGCAGGTCTTACTCAGGGGCTGGCTCCATCCCAACGACTCAGTCCATGGGATTGGAAATGATTGCCAGAACTTGCCTATCCGCTTTGGAATTTTTACAGCCCCGAACATGGTGGCAAGATGAAGCCTCTCGACAGGTTTGCGGCTGCTGATTCTCCTCTTAATATTACCGTGGAGCAATTAACGGGGTCAGGGGTGTATCAAGGGATTCAGAGACAATTCAATGATCAACTTTTAAGTCAAATTAGATTTATTTGTCTTAGGGCATGGGAAAAGGTTAGTTCCCCGGGACAGTCTCATCCTTCTTTTGCTAATGTAAAACAATCCAATGGAGAATCTTATACTGATTTTATTGCCCCGATTAAAACAAAATCTGGTGAGAACTGTTGCTCAAATTGAAATAAGGGATATATTTTTACTGATACTTGCCTATGACAATGCAAATTCAGAATGTCAAAATGTTTTACAGCGTCTTAAATCACAAGGAATAGTCTTGCCTGGAAAATCTCTTGGACGGAGGAGCCTGGTGGGCTGCACTCCATGGGGTCTCGAAGAATCGGACACGACTGAGCGACTTCACTTTCACTTTTCACTTTCATGCACTGGAGAAGGAAATGGCAACCCACTCCAGTGTTCTTGCCTGGAGAATCCCAGGGACGGGGGAGCCTGGTGGGCTGCCGTCTATGGGGTTGCAGAGAATCAGACACGACTGAAGCGATTTAGCAGCAGCAGCAGCAGCAAAGTACAAGGAAAGCCTCTAGAGGGTTTTTTAAGGCTTGCCATGATATGGATCAGAACCCTGTAAGATGCAGCTGTTGACCCAAGCCATGATGGGCTTAAACAACAAGCGAGTCAACAGGTTAAATGTGTTAGTTGTGGTAAGAGAGGACACGCGCAGAAAAACTGCAAGACCAATAAAAATACACCTGATAAGCCTGCTCCCTCAAATGAAGAGACACCTGGACTGTGCCCTCGCTGTAATAAAGGCCATCACTGGGCTAATCAGTGTAGATCTAAATTTCATGAAAACGGATCCCCTTTGTTGGGAAACTGGAAGAAGGGTCCCGCTCAGGACCTGTCAAACAATATGTTGCTGCTGCTGCTGCTAAGTCACTGCAACTCACCAGGCTCCTCTGTCCATGGGATTTCCAGGCAAGAATACTGGAGTCGGGTGCCATCGCCTTCTCTGCAAACAATGTGAGCTCTCAACAAACCTGGAACGCTGTTCCTTCTGTGTACCCAGCCAGTGAACAGCAACCTCATCCAGCCCTTCCAAACCACACAGCCGCTTACCGACCTCCTTCCTGAAACATCCGGGAGCGCAGCACTAGATATCCTCACCACTGACAATTTACTTCCTATGCCAACGATGAGAATTCATAAAATCCCTACTGCAATTAAAGGTCCAGTACCTAAAGGAAGTGTGGGGTTATTATTAGGATGCAGTAGTTACAAGTAAGGGAGTTCAAGCCCTAACAGGGATTATAGATGAAGATTATGAGGGCGAGACTTCTGTTATGATGAAAACAGAGTATCCTTATCAAATAATAAAAGGAGATCGTATAGCTCAATTGTTATTATTACCTATGTTACGACTAGTAAATCTCATATTAAAAGAACTGGAGGATTCGGAAGTACAGGAAAACGGGTATATTGGCAAACTTTTGTATCTGATTCTAGACCCACATTATCTGTATATACCAATAATAAGCAATTTTCAGGACTTGTAGATACTGGAGCTGATGTTTCTATATAATATCTGAAAAGCACTGGCCAATTTCTTGGCCTTTAACAGATGTTCCTATTGTGTTAACTGGAATTGGAACTATGTAAAATATTCAAAAAGGTACTAATATTTTGACCTGTTCAGATCCCGAACCACAACGTGCAACTTTACAAACTTTAA
Source organism: Raphicerus campestris (assembly GCA_006410735.1). Lineage (NCBI taxonomy): Eukaryota > Metazoa > Chordata > Mammalia > Artiodactyla > Bovidae > Raphicerus > Raphicerus campestris. Next base: position 64,631 of record SJYW01016474.1, on the reverse strand, counting down.
TTGCAGATATCCCTATTAATTTATGGGGACTAGATCTATTGATACAATGGGGATCTTATGTAACAATTCCTACCATAGCTCCTCAAGCTAAACAAATTATGGCAAATATGGGATATAATCCAGTTCAAAATACATAGGCTTTTTAGTGGGGGCCACTGCCGAACAACAAAAACCAGCACTTAGATTGACGTGGAAATCTGATGAGCCTATTTGGACAGAGCAGTGCCC
>SJYW01016474.1:32740-59402 GCA_006410735.1 Raphicerus campestris | reverse complement strand
ATCCAACCAGTCCGTCCTAAAGGAAATCAGTCCTGAATATTGGAAGGACTGATGCTGAAGCTGAAGCTCCAGTATTTTGGTCACCTGATGCGAAGAGCTGACTCATTTGAAAAGACCTTGAGGCTGGGAAAGATGGAGGGCGGGAGGAAAAGGGGGCGACAGAGGAGATGGTTGGGTGCCATCACTGACTCACACACATGAGTTTGAGTAAACTCCTGGAGTTGGTGACGGACAGGGAGGCCTGGTGTGTTGCAGTCCATGGGGTCTCAAAGAGCAGGACACAACTGAGCAACTGAACTGAACTGGAGTACATTCAAGGGTGTCAGTGCCGACAGTAACTTGACCCGAGTTGACTTTTGGAGAATTTTGGCTGTGCTGTATTTATGGAGTCATTAAAGTCATTCTGTGTCTGGATTCTGGTTGTCTCCATATTGGTTCCTGATCAACGTCAAGGAGCCCATGTTTGGCTCATGAATGTTCAGGATCAGTCCTCTTACGAGAGCTCCTGCTTCTGCAGTTCACTCTGGCCTTGCTTTCTTGTGAGAAAGTTGCAGCCGACGCATCCCTGCGTCTGAGGGCTGCCCTGTGGTGTTTATTAGGACAGGTGGTCAGCTGCCACCCACCTATCCCCAAGTGAAAGTGTTAGTTGCTCAGCTGCATCTGACTGCGACCCCATGGACTGTGGCCCTCTAGGTACCTCTGTCTTGGAATTCTCCAGGCAAGAATACTGGAGTGGGTAGCCATTCCCTTCTGCAGAGGAGCTTCACCCAGAGATTGAACTGTGATCTCCTGCGTTGCAGGCAGATTCTTACTGTCTGAGCCACGAGGGAAACCCTGTGTCCAAGGAGGAGTACAAAAGGGCAGATACTCCCAGTGCAGGCGAACACCACCTTCACAGGCTGCAGAATCTGGTGATACTGGAACCGTTTACCTCAGGTTGGGCCTTGAAGCCACGTGTCTGAGACTCAGACCCAGCCAAAACCCACAGTACGTGGCTCCAGGACCTCATGAAGCTCAGGTTCTTGACGTCTCATCACGGGATGAATTCAATGGGAGACGAAGTGATAGGTAAGAAGTGAGTTTATTCAGATACAGAGAGACAGACTCCACAGACGCAGTGTGGGCCCTCACAGGGCAAAGGCGGCCAATGAAACGCGGCGTGGTTGGCTTTTACAGGCTGGGTGATTTCCTATGCTAATGAGTTGGAGGCCTATTCCAACTGTTTTGGGGAAGGGAGTGGAGATTTCCTGGATTTGGGCCATCACCCACTCCCTGGTCTTTTAACAGTCATTCACTTGCTGATTCAGGATCAGGGTCTAGTCTTATCTGCCGTTTGGTCCCATTTGATTTTAAGGTTTGGGTTGTGTCCTTGGGCTATGCCATTCTTTCAGAAGTTGTGCTCTGCCCCTTCCCTCCCTCCCGTGACAATACTCCAAAAACACCTCAAAGATTCTTCAGTCATTAATCCCTCAGTTGGGATTTTTTTTTCTAAAGGGTCTCTATCAGAATCAAAGATTGAAAACTAACTCAAGTCATGTAGTTTATCAGAGAAAAGAGCAAAGACCAATGTCTATGGAATCAAGAGATAAATGATGGCTCAACCTCATAGTCTCATAGTCTTTGACCATGTAATTGATTTTCATGCTATTTTGGTTTCCTGGGTTGTCATAACAAATTAGCACAAACTGGGTGGTTTAAAACTGTAGAGATTTGCTATCACAGGTCTGAAGGCTTGGTGGGAGGATCTATTTCTTGCCTCTTAGCTTCTGGTGATTGCCAGCAACTGTGAGTGTTCCTGGGCCCATGGCCATATAACTCTAATCTTTTCCTCCATAGTCACTTGGCCTTCTTGTGTTTCTCTGTGTCTCTTCTCTGACAAAGACCTGGCTTCCAAGTAAGGTCACAGGTACAGTGGGTTAGGACTTTGTTATGTTTTTGGGGGAAGGCATAATTTAACCTCCAGTGCTGTCCAAAGATGTTTAGCCTGTGGGGCAGCCAAAAGATTAATCATTGCAAACCTTGCTAGTTGCTCAGATGTGAAGGGACCTGGGCTTAGCACTGAGGATGCAGAGCTAAATAAGATCCCACCCTTGAGGAACCTTGATCATGGAATATGAAACGCACAACAGTCAGGACATATGGGACGCAGAGGTCGCAGAAGGAGGGAGTTTTTGGTCTCTTTCTTTCTTTTTTTTTTACACTAGAAAACTCCAGTCTTGAAGGAAAGGCATTGTGAAAGGAGGACTCAGTGACAATTGAGTTAAATAGAACCAATTGTGGTGGGGGAGGGGGGGATTCTTCAAGGGAGTCCTGACTTCAGAAGACTCGGCTCCAAATACAGAGCACAGAACAAAACAGGAAAGTTCACAGGGGCACAGTTTTGTTCCCTCTCGGGGGTTGGGGGTTGGAGGACAGCCCTGTCCCATGTTTCTCAGTTCTGCAAAGATCATTGCCTATCTGCAATCATTGGCTTCATCAAAGCCAAGAGCAACGTTTTCATTAGGAACTTGGCCCGACTTGGATTAGTGGAGCTCAGGATGCAAAATGCCTTTGTTTTTGCATTCAACTTGTTATGTAATGTCCATAATCAAAACAGCATTGAGGCAAGGTGTCCACTTGCCTTCTCGTGTATAACACGCATGCTGTTTGATTTAACTGTGGGCTCAGCTCTTCAGAAGCACAACAAAATGCCTGCTTCTCAGCCTCTGTGCTGTCACGCTTCTGGCCCTGAGGCTGTCCCCGTGTGGTCCTGACTGATCTGGTCCCTGCAGCCCTGGTGCGTGTCACATGCACAGACTAGTGATCGCTGAGCAGAAACCTGGAGGCCGAGGCCTTCAGATAAGAGTGAGACAGAGCGGGACTCTTAAGTCTTTCCCCACCGTGTCCTCCACCTGCCTTTTGTCTGTAGAAAAACTTTAGCCAAAGAATAAATTAACCAGAGACATAAGAAAATGCAGAAGCAAAGGAAAGCAGTCAAACAAGACCAAGTAATAAGGGAGTTCCCCGGTGGTCCAGTGGACCGGACTCAGCGCTCACTGCCACGGACTGAGTTCAGACCCTGGTACAAGATGGGTGGCAGGGCCCCAAACACATAAAGCAAAACAGAAAGTAAAAATACCGGATGACAGTAGCTCAGTCATTAAAGTCAAGGACCTTCACTTCCTCCTCAGAGGCTATAGGTACTATTCTGAGCTTTATCCTTTGAGCTGTTTTGCAAATAGTGAACTCCCCACACCATCAAGTGGAAGAAGTTAAGCTCCGTGATGACCAGACTATAGCCATAACATGAGCTGCCACAATTCTGAGAACTGGTCTCAAGGAAGTGGGAACAAACCAGCCTTGAAAATGAAGATGAGCTGCACTTAAAACAAGCAAGATGGCGCTGAAGAAATAACATGAAGGGAAAGTTACGTCCGACTCTTGGCAACACCATGGCCTGTACAGTCCATGGAATTCTCCAGTGATAACTAATCTGATAAAGTTCCTGCTCCTTAAGTATCGAGCCGAGGAGCTGGCCTCCCAGGCGGAAATGCTGAAGGCGGTCCTCAGGGATAAGCAGGAGCGCTTCCCGGTGGTCTTCAGCCATGCCTCGCAGGGCCTGCAGCTGGTCTTTGGCGTGGAGGTAAGGGAGGTGGACCCCAGGGAGCATACCTACACTGCGGCCCCTGCCCTGGGCCTCACCTGTGATACAATGCAGAGCAGTGGGCAGGGCCTGCCCAAGGCCCAGCCTCCTGGTGCTGGTCCTCAGCCAGATCATGAGGAATGGAGACCCCGCCCCTGAGGAGGTGGTCTGGGGAGCACTCAGCAGATGGGGATGTGTGTTGGGAGGGAGCACTCCATCTTTGGGGAGCCCAGGGAGCTGCTGACCCAAGTGTGGGTGCAGGAGGATACCTGGAGTACCGGCAGGCACCTGGCAGTGGCCCTGCTTGCTGCGCGTTCCTGTGGGGTCCCTGGGCCTATGCGGAGGCCAGCAAGCAGCAGGCCGTGGTGTCTACGCTCAGGGCCAGACAAAGGACCAGGAGGGCTTTCCCACTTCAGTTTGCAGAGGCTGCGAGGGAGGAGGACAAGGAGGCCTGAGCCGAGCAGCAGCCGGCTGATCCTTCCCTCTGCGACTGGAGAGGGCAGCAGCCGGCTGATTCTTCCCTCTGCAATTGGAGAGGGCAGCAGCCGGCTGATTCTTCCCTCTGCGACTGGAGAGGGGGCGGTCAGCCTTCTCAGGACTGAGGGCCTGGCGCAGTCGGGGGAGCCATTGTGTAGCATCTTTGGATTCCTGTTCTTTATGACGCTCGGCAGATTCATCTCTGTTTCCTTTAGAAAACTGTCAAACTTGAGCTGTCTTAATGGAAAGCTAAATAAACTTCAGTGTCCCAGCTTTGTGAATGATGTTGGCCCCAGTGTGTTTGTGCTTACCGAGTTCAAGAACAAGAGTTTCGCTATTTTGTAAAAGCAATTGGGAACTCTTCCATTCTGATTTGTGGCCCTGAACAGGATACAGTGGAACTGGAATCAGGACTGTTTTGGAAGTGGGGGCTTACTGAGCAGTAGCATTGATGGGGGAAGGAGTAGATGATAAAAGTAACCATAGTGAATTCATGCTTCTGTCCTTCTTGTGTATCATTCTCAAAAACTAAATTATCTCTGTTAAAAAAAAAAAAAAAAAGAGTCAGAAATAAGGTGGGGATCAGGTGGGGCTGGTGCCATTCGCAGGCAAAAGCCCAGGTCCTAATCCTTGCATGCTTTTTATTGCTAACATCTCCTTCCTGGTACGTGCTCCAGAGATGTCTGTTTTTTACAATCTCGGATCAGGGATAAAGATATACAATGCACAGTCCTCAACGTCAAACCTTCAGGCCGTCAGCTGTGACGACCTTTCTCGGCAGCTCCCCCAAGTCTTTGGTTGTGACACCAGTCACTAACGGTTTTCCATCAGTCGCATCAGTACTTCAACACCTTGTTTGCAAAGATGTTTTTCCACGATGTACTTTTTACTTGCTCCCAGCCTTTTGCCTGGGGGTGATGAAAAAGTCATTCTTATTTTTCAAAGAAGCCCTGTTAATTATAGTACAGACCTGTGCATAGCATATTCCCTACATATCCCCCTTTTTTTATTTTTTGAAGCTTATTTTTGGTGATTGTTGTTGAGCATAGACGCCCAAGCGATAGCCACTAATCGCTGCTGTTTTCCGTTGACTTTCTTGGTGATTCGCCGCCAGACGTGGTGGTTACCAACAGATAACAGAGCCGAGAGCAAGGCAGTGAGGTCCAAGGCCGTCCCTGCTCTCAGCACTCTTCCCCTTCAGCGGGCAGTTTCTTCAGCTGGCCTCAGGTGGCGGCGGCTGCCCGTCAGTCTTGCCGCCCCTGTCACTGGCGGCTCTCCGGGAAGGTTGATATCGAACCGTGTCTTCTTTCCTTTTTCGACGGGCCTTTCTGGTGCCCAGTGCTGTTGTCCATCATCTGAAATGACAAGCGCATCACCTCAGCCTTTCTTACGTCTAAGGCCCTCACGCCAATTGTTCACAGCATTTTCCCACCACACCGGAGTAGTATCCGCAATCATTTGACCAGGAGTGTAATCTTCACTAAGAAAGGTGTTCTGAAAATGCAGTGTTGCTCCTGGTGCTGTATGATCCAATCGTAAATCCAAAAAAGTTAAAGTAAATAAAGCTTGGGCTAACTTCTCTTTTGGTATCATCAATATGCCATACTTTTCTCCCTCTTCCTCTTTAAATAGCCTATTTTTAGAGAACAATGAGTGCGTCCCATAATAGCCTGGCCTTGAGAATTATATGGAATACCTGTAGAATGAGAAATATTCCAATCAGATAAGAACTTTGCAAAACCATGGCTCTCATATGCAGGGTCATTATCAGTTTTAACATGTTTTGGTAGGCCCGTATGAGAAAAGGCTTGCAAAAAATGCGAGATAACATGAGCAGATGTTTCTCTAGAAGGAACAGAAGCATAAATCATGCCCGAATATGTATCCACAGAAACATGAATAGCTCCCAAACATCCAGAAGAAGGGACATGAGTAACATCAGTCTGTCAAATACTGTTGGGATAAAGGCCTCTGGGATTAAGCCCTACAGTAGCAGGAATGTGGTAAAAGTACATGTGGGGCAGGCAGAACAATATCTCGGCTTCTTGTCTGGATAACTGAGATTTATTCATCAAGCCTCGTGTATTTATATGTGTGAGTTGATGAGATTCATAAGGAGTAAGAAAAGCAATTAACAAAGAGTTGATGGAATCATTGCCCTTTGCCAATGGTCTGGGCAAATTAGAATGAGATCTGATATGTGTGATGTAAAAAGGGTCAGAATGAAGTCTTACTATATTTTGTAACTGAGGTAATATTGTAATAATAGATGATTTAGAAGAAGCATTTGGTAGAGATATGCTTTCAATAATTTGTGTTGTCTGTACAGCCTATTGAGAATCTGATATAATATTTAATGCTGTAGAAACATCCTATAATATGGTAGCAATAGCCTCTAATTCAGCTTGCTGAACAGAGGTTAGGATAGATTGCCAAACCTTTGTTGTGGGTCCAGTATAACCAGCTTTGAGAGTTTAATTTGCATCAGTAAAATACACGGGAGCATTAACAAGAGGAATTGTTTTCGTAATAATAGGAATTATTCATTTGTGTTTAGCAGCAATAGTAATCAAACGTGACTTTGGAAAATGGTTATGAACCTCACCTATGAAATCAGCAATGGCAGTTTGCCAATCCATACCAGTAACTGGTAACAAACAATCTATGGATTTGATCATTAGTGAAAGGAAGAACCATTTCTTATGGATCATAACCAGAAAGTTGTACACATCCGGATCTCATTTTTGAAACAAGAAAGGAAATAAGCATTCTGTAAATAGTCAGTTCCCTGGTGGCCCAGAGGTTAAAGCGTCTGCCTCCAATACGGGAGACCTGGGTTCGATACCTGGGTTGGGAAGATCCCCTGGAGAAGGAACTGGCAATCCACTCCAGTATTCTTGCCTGGAGAATCCCATGGACGGAGAAGCCTAGTAGGTTACAGTCCACGGGGTCGCAAAGAGTCGGACACGACTGAGCGACTTCACCCCCACCACCAAGTAGTCATTATTTCCTTAGGAGTGTGGGATAAAAATCCCCCTTCAAGAATACCCTGCGGGTGCCATAATATCCCTGTAAGGGAATCTAAAGTAGGAAGAATAAGTAAAGCGACTGCCACAGTCAGATCTATTTGTTTAAGCTGTCTTTGCTCAACAGGTTGATTTACAAACTCCAACTCCTATTTAGCCTGTTCTCTTACCTGGGGGTTATTTAAACCAGTCTCTTGTAGGATTTGAAACAGGTGTGTTAAGGAATGACTGGGAATTCCCAAAGATGGTTGTAACCAATTTATATCTCCTAATAATTTCTGAGAATCATTTAAAGTTTTCAAGGAATCAGTTTGAATTTGTATTTTTTGTGGTTTGATCATATTTCTTTGCAATATATATCCTAAGTAGGTACATGGTTCCTGCTCTTGTAATTTATCAACAGCAATATATAACCCATATCCTTTTAATCTCTGTATTTAAGAAGATATGTTGAAGTTCCTCGGCAGAAAGAGACGCTAAAAGAATGTCATCCGTATAGTGGATAATGGAAACGTGAGGGAATTGTTTTCTGATAAATTCAAGTGATCTGGAGATGTGTAATTGACGTAATGTAGGGCTATTAAGCATTCCTTGTGGCAATACCTTCCAGTAATATAGAGACACTGGTTTTTTATTATTAATTGACAATACGGTAAAGGCAAAATGGATAGCATCAGATGCTTGTGGAGGAGTTGTAAGGCTCGGAGGACCGCACTCTGAAGGGGACACTCAGGGACAGCCTCTAGCGGACTGACAAATTTTATGATCCAGCTTTCGCAGATATATGGTCTCAAGGAGGAGAGCATAAAACAGACTTGCACGTAGCCTTTCTGGATAAAACATCAAAGCATTCAAGCATAAAGTACAGTTCCCACCGCCCAAGCCGTCACATAGCCTTGGCGAAACTCTACAGGGAGTCTTATCATGAAACAACAGTCCTTGTTCCCAAAAACAGGTGGTCAGAAAGAAGCCTTCGAATGCCTCAAGGCTTGGCGTATAACCCTTCGTTATCCATTCCCAGCTCAGGCACTCGGTGAACACTCATAACCCTTTGTTATGCTCGTTCCAGCTTCCAACCTTCATCTTGAGTAGAGCAAATACATTCTCAGTATTTGCTTAAAGCCTTCCAGCTCCTCCACAGGAATAGGATAGAAACAGTCTTTAAGATCAATGATTTTTATTTTCCAATTTTGTGGTATCATAGAGGGTGATGGCGGAGGAGGCAATGGCACCCCACTCCGGTACTCTTGCCTGGAAAATCCCATGGATGGAGGAGCCTGGAAGGCTATAGTCCATGGGGTCGCTAAGAGTCAGACACAACTGAGTGACTTCCCTTTCACTTTTCACTTACACGCATTGGAGAAGGAAATGGCAACCCACTCCAGTGTTCTTGCCTGGAGAATCCCAGGGACGGGGGAGCCTGGTGGGCTGCCGTCTATGGGGTCGCACAGAGTCGGACACGACTGAAGCGACTTAGCAGCAGCAGCAGCAGCAGCANGCAACCCACTCCAGTGTTCTTGCCTGGAGAATCCCAGGGACGGGGGAGCCTGGTGGGCCGCCGTCTATAGGGTCGCACAGAGTCGGACACACTGATGCGACTTAGCAGCAGCGGCAGCAGAGGGTGACGGAATGCCTGGTTGTAAAGCAACCATAGGTTTGATCATAGCATTAATTTTTCTTAAATCAGTTAACATTCTCCATTTCCCAGATTTCTTCTTAATAACAAAGAAAGAGATTCCAAGGGCTAGTAGTCTCAGGGACGGCGGAGCCTGGCGGGCTGCAGTCCATGGGGTCACACAGAGTCGGACACGACTGAAGCGACTCAGCAGCAGCAGCAGCAGTAGCTGAGGCAATATGATTGAGAGATAATTGCTCCTCTGCTAACTGTTCAAGAGCCTGTAAGTTTTCATGTGTAGGGGCACTGCTCTGTCCAAATAGGCTCATCAGATTTCCACGTCAATCTAAGTGCTGGTTTTTGTTGTTCGGCAGTGGCCCCCACTAAAAAGCCTATGTATTTTGAACTGGATTATATCCCNGCAGTCCATGGGGTCACACAGAGTTGGACACGACTGAAGCGACTCAGCAGCAGCAGCAGCAGTAGCTGAGGCAATATGATTAAGAGATAATTGCTCCTCTGCTAACTGTTCAAGAGCCTGGAAGTTTTCATGTGATAAGGGCACTGCTCTGTCCAAATAGGCTCATCAGATTTCCATGTCAATCTAAGTGCTGGTTTTTGTTGTTCGGCAGTGGCCCCCACTAAAAAGCCTATGTATTTTGAACTGGATTATATCCCATATTTGCCATAATTTGTTTAGCTTGAGGAGATATGGTAGGAATTGTTACATAAGATCCCCATTGTATCAATAGATCTAGTCCCCATAAATTAATAGGGATATCTGCAATTAAAGTTTGTAAAGTTGCACGTTGTGGTTCGGGATCTGAACAGGTCAAAATATTAGTACCTTTTTGAATATTTTACATAGTTCCAATTCCAGTTAACACAATAGGAACATCTGTTAAGGGCCAAGAAATTGGCCAGTGCTTTTCAGATATTATATAGAAACATCAGCTCCAGTATCTACAAGTCCTGAAAATTGCTTATTATTGGTATATACAGATAATGTGGGTCTAGAATCAGATACAAAAGTTTGCCAATATACCCGTTTTCCTGTACTTCCGAATCCTCCAGTTCTTTTAATATGAGATTTACTAGTCGTAACATAGGTAATAATAACAATTGAGCTATACGATCTCCTTTTATTATTTGATAAGGATACTCTGTTTTCATCATAACAGAAGTCTCGCCCTCATAATCTTCATCTATAATCCCTGTTAGGGCTTGAACTCCCTTACTTGTAACTACTGCATCCTAATAATAACCCCACACTTCCTTTAGGTACTGGACCTTTAATTGCAGTAGGGATTTTATGAATTCTCATCGTTGGCATAGGAAGTAAATTGTCAGTGGTGAGGATATCTAGTGCTGCGCTCCCGGATGTTTCAGGAAGGAGGTCGGTAAGCGGCTGTGTGGTTTGGAAGGGCTGGATGAGGTTGCTGTTCACTGGCTGGGTACACAGAAGGAACAGCGTTCCAGGTTTGTTGAGAGCTCACATTGTTTGCAGAGAAGGCGATGGCACCCGACTCCAGTATTCTTGCCTGGAAATCCCATGGACAGAGGAGCCTGGTGAGTTGCAGTGACTTAGCAGCAGCAGCAGCAACATATTGTTTGACAGGTCCTGAGCGGGACCCTTCTTCCAGTTTCCCGACAAAGGGGATCCGTTTTCATGAAATTTACATCTACACTGATTAGCCCAGTGATGGCCTTTATTACAGCAAGGGCACAATCCAGGTGTCTCTTCATTTGAGGGAGCAGGCTTATCAGGTGTATTTTTATTGGTCTTGCAATTTTTCTGCGCGTGTCTTCTCTTACCACAACTAACACATTTAACCTGTTGACTCGCTTGTTGTTTAAGCCCATCATGGCTTGGGTCAACAGCTGCATCTTACAGGGTTCCGATCCATATCATGGCAAGCCTTAAAAAATCCTCTGGAGGCTTTCCTTGTACTTTGCTGCTGCTGCTGCTGCTGCTGCTGCTGCTAAATCGCTTCAGTCGTGTCTGACTCTGTGCGACCCCATAGACGGCAGCCCACCAGGCTCCCCCGTCCCTGGGATTCTCCAGGCAAGAACACTGGAGTGGGTTGCCATTTCCTTCTCCAATGCATGAAAGTGAAAAGTGAAAGTGAAGTTGCTCAGTCGTGTCCGATTCTTCAAGACTCCATGGAGTGCAGCCCACCAGGCTCCTCCGTCCAAGAGATTTTCCAGGCAAGACTATTCCTTGTGCTTTAAGACGCTGTAAAACATTTTGACATTCTGTATTTGCATTGTCATAGGCAAGTATTAGTAAAAATATATCCCTTATTTCAATTTGAGCAACAGTTCTCACCAGATTTCGTTTTAATCGGGGCGATAAAATCAGTATAAGATTCTCCATTGGATTGTTTTACATTAGCAAAAGAAGGATGAGACTGTCCCGGGGGACTAACCTTTTCCCATGCCCTAAGACAAATAAATCTAATTTGACTTAAAAGTTGATCATTGAATTGTCTCTGAATCCCTNACAGAGTTGGACACGACTGAAGCGACTTAGCAGCAGCAGCAGCAGCAGCAGAGAGGTGCAGTGAGGGAGGGGCTTGTAACTAATCGGATTCTGGGACGTCGGGGAGAGAGGCCTTCCAAGCTGGTACTTTGGTTTATACATCAACTAACCCTGTAAAGAATGCTTTATAATTTTCTGAGTATAAGTTTTACACTTCTTTTGTTGAATTTATTTCCAAGTATTTTTATTATTTTTGATGCTGTTATAGATAGAACTGTTTTCTTAATTTCATTTTTGAGTTGTTTACCATTAGTGTATAGAAATCAGCTGAGTTTTGCTCCCTGATCTTGTACCCTACAGACTGGCTAGACTGATTTATTAACTCTAATAGTTTTTTAGTGGATTCCTTAGGAATTTCTGCACAAAATCATGTCACCTGCAGATAGAGGGAGGTTTCTAATCTGGATGCCTTTTATATCATTTCTTGCTAAATTGCACTGGCTAGCACCTCAGGTACAGTGTTGACTAGAAGTGGTAAAGTGGACATCCTTGTCTTGTTCCTTATTTTGCGGGAAAGGCATTCAGTCTTTTATGTTTAAGGACAATGATAGCTAGAAGGTTTTCGTAGATGTTTTTTAATCAGGTTCAGTAGTTTTATCAAAGTATTTCTGGTTTGTTGAGTTTTTAATCACGGAAGGGTGTTCGATTCTGTCACATGCTTTTCTTCATCTGTTGACACGATCATGCACTTTTTGTCCATTTATCTTGTGGATATGATCGTGTATTTTTTGTCCATCTGTTCTGTTGATATGGTGTATTACATGAATTGATTTTCAAATGTTGAGTCAACCCTACCTTCCTGGGATGTATCTCGCGTGCTTGTGATATACAATCTTTAATATGTTGCTGGATTCACTTTGCAAGATTTATTGAGGATGTTTACTTTTGCATTCACGAGAGACGTTAGCCTGCATTTTCTTGTTGTATCCTTGGTTTGGTTTCAGTGTAATGCTGCCTTAATGGAGCACTTTATAGGTGAGTTCCCTCCTCTTCCATTTTTTTTTTTGTAAGAGTGCATGCACTCTAATTTTTCTTTGCTATTTGGTAGAGTTCGCGCTGGAAGCCCTCTGGCTTTTCTGTGTGGGAGCTGACTCCCGCCCCAGTCCCCTCTTTCTGGGTCTGATCGCACGTTCCACGTCCCCATGCGGGCTTTGGTGGATTGTGTCTTTCTGGGAACGTCTCACGGAAGTCATCGAGCGTGTTGGCATGCAGTTCATAGTATTCCCTTAGAATCCCTTTTATTTCTTTAAGGTTGGTAGTAATAGCCCCTCTTTGGTCCCTCAAGTTAGTAATTTGTGTTTTCTCTCTTTCTTTTTCCCCCTGGGTCAATCAAGCTAAAAGTTTGTCAATTTTGTCAGTCTTTTCAATGAACCAACTTTGGTTTTGTCGATTTTCTGTCTCCTAGTCCGTGCTTTCCGCTCTGACCTTTTGTCTGCTTCCTCTCTGCTTGCTCTGGATTTAGTCTGTGCTTCTTTCTTAGCATCTTAAAAAAAAAAATAATTTGTTTTTGGTGGTGTGTGTGTCTTAGTTGCGGCCTATGGGATCTAGCTCCCTGACTGGGAACTGAACCCATCTCCCATAGACCAGGAGCGTGGCATCTTAGCCAGTGGGCCACCAGGGAAGTCTGCTCAGCGTCTTGACGTGGCGGCTGAAGAGCTTGCCCAGGGCTCGTGTTCTGCGGAGTTCAGATCCCCCCTCTGCCAATTCTCAGTGGCGGGAGCTTGCGAACGACAGCGAGCTTCTCTGAATTGGGGTTCTTGCGTCTTCTGAGAGGGACAGTAGTACTTGGCCCACAGTTTAAGGGATGAAATAAGCTGCTGTCTGTCAAGGGCACAGTCACTTTCACACAAAGTGAAAAAGTCGCTCAGTCGTGTCTCACTCTTTGCGACCCCTTGGACTGTCGCCTGCCAGGCTCCTCTCTCCATGGAGTTCTCCAGGCCAGAATACTGGAGTGGGTGACCGTTCCCTCCTCCAGGGCATCTTCCCAACACAGGGATCGAATCCATTCCCTCCTCCAGGGGACCTTTCCAGCCCAGGGATCAAACCCAGGCCTCCTGCATCGCAGGTGGATTCTTTATTGTCTGAGCCCCCAGGGAAGCCCTCTGACGCACCAGCAGGTCTTCACATGTGCCTTGCGGATCTTTCCCTTCTCACCCAGAAGACACAATGGTCTCACAGCAAGAGTGACCGCTTTTCCGTCGTGTGCCAACAGTGTTGACTGTCACGCGCAGAGTTCGACTATCCTGATGTTTAACTACAGGGTCTAAGTGTTCTCATGGACCTTAAAGAGTTGCCCTGGGAGTCCACCCCAGGACTCTGCCCTCCGGCCGTCTCTCTAGGTCTTTGTTCACAGGCCCCTCCCATCCCTGCCTTCACTGATCCGGGCACTGGAAAAGGAGCTAGTCTGCTCAGTAAATTCCAGAATGATCCTTTGGTCAAGAGGGCTAGGTTGCTCTGTTAGTGGGAACGCAGATGCTTCTGTGTCAAGCAGAGAGGCAGATTCTGCAGACGTCCCCCGTCCAGGTGGGCTCCAGGGGACTCCAGGGGCGCGGCTGGAGCGGGCCGGCCAGCTGGCTGGACTCCGGGGCGAGGCTTCCTGGGCTGCGGGTCTGGTGGCCCTGGGCAGGTGAGGCGTCCTCTGGCCATGCTGAGTGGTTCACAGCGCCGGCTGCAGGGCTGCCCTTGGCCCCTGTCTGCCTCCTGGTCAGCTCGGTGCAGGAGTGGAACCCCGGGCACGCGCCTCACCCCCTCTCCTGGGAGAGGGAACGCCCGCTGTGTGGGGTTGTCCCAGCTACCCTCCCTTTGTGATGAGAACTTGTCTGTCTCTCACATCCCGCGGCACGTCTGCCCTTGTTGGTGATGGCGAGAGAAGGACACACACTCACTCGGGTTGCGTGTCTGTACAGGTGGCGGCTGGGAGTGATGGCGCCCCTCAGGGAGAGGAGCGATGACCCCGTGCTGCCGGACCCACCCCAGGGGCCCCTGCATGTGGCCCGAGCCCGCGCTTCATTCCCCTGGAAGGAGCTGGCGCTGTTCTGGGAGGGCGAAGACACACTGCGCCTCAAGGTGAGGCTGGGCTGGTGGCCGCTGGGCGCCTCGGTGGCACTTGGGGAGGGGGCTCTGCTGGGCTCCTGGTTCATCTGCAGAAAGATGGCGGGGGTCCTCTGGGAACTCTCGGGAGCCCGGAATGAATGGACACGGGCCGGGCTTCCTAAGCCTGGTGCCCTCTTCTCTCCCCTGAGAAGGCCTCTCATCTCTGTCCCTGTGTTTCTGAGTTAGACTGCCCACCAGAGGCAGCCCGTGGCCTTGAGGTAGCCATGTAAGTCAGAGCTTAGTGAAAAAATTCCATACTTTGCCTCCAAATCCTGTATTCCCCGCCTGCTGCATTTCCAGAAAGCCATCTTCTCGGCTCTGGAGAATGACCCCCTCTTCGCCCATCCCCGCGGCAGCCGGCTCTCGGTGGAGAAGTACCAGGAGCTGAACTTCCTACGCTGTAAGAGGGTCTTCGAGTACGACTTCCTCCCCATGGGGGACATGCTGGGCAGCCTGCCGAGAGTCCTGGCGCTGATCGAATGCCTGGGCATGTACGACTGGTCCCTGGCCGCCAAGTTCTTCCTGCACGTGCTGGTGAGTCGCCCCGGGAGAGGGGAGGAGTGGAGAGGGGCCCGCTCTCACGCTGTGCCCTGGGGCTGAGCAGTGCTCTGTCCTCTGAACCTGAGATGCACTTGGCAGTTGCCTTTGAGTTTTCCTGGTTGGCAGCGTTTACCTGCTTCTAGAGCTTTGTGAGACTTAATGCATCTGGGAAATGTTCATTTAAAAAGATTTCTAGAAAATGATGAAATGGAAACAGAGACGAGGGACTTCCCTGGTGGTCCAGTGGCTAAGACTCCGCGTTCTCAGTGCATGGGGCCCTGAGTTTGATGGCTGGTTGGCAACTAGATTCCCACAAGCTGCAACTAAGAGTTTGCATGCTGCACCAAAATAAAGAAAAAGAGAGAGAAAGAAGAAATTTTATGGAAAAACAAAAGCAGAGATGAAAATAGGTGGGTTGACCTTGCGACCTGTAGTGAGAAGCCCAGTCTTTCTCAGCTGTTTATGCACACTTGCGCAGGTCAGTCCTTGGATAACGCAGTGCAGTTAGAACTCCACAGAAGAAGCAGCTCTGGGACTTTTATAAGTGGAAGGGAGGGAGGAGGGAGAAAAGGTCAAAGGTGAGGCCTGTGTTTCTGCCCCTTTGACGCTCGGGTGGAGAGGAACTTGGGAGGGCAGTGTCGTCCACGTGCTGTCTGAAGGAAAGGTGGGCTCACCTTGCCCATCCCACACTCTCATCCCCCACCCAGCTGCCACCTCCTTGCTGTTCACGGACCCTCTCCTGGTCCTATTCAGTGCATGCAAACGGCTTGCAGCAAGGACCCAGGTCTCGTGGCTCCGTGAGCTCAAGGCCAGGCAGCTGAGCCCCAGGGTCCGCCCTGGGCCGTGGTCCCCACTGCTGCTTTGGCTTGGAAGCTGGAGCCCTTGCTGGGGGCTGGTGTGGTGCCGGGTGTGTGTGTGTGTGTGTGTCTGTGTGTGTGTGTGTCAGGGTGGGGAGTGGGGGTAAAGTCCCAGGGTGGCAGCAGCCTTAGCTTCCACCTGTGTACATGGTGATATTGTATTTTCAGACTTTTGGATCGGCGATTTACAGCTCTGGTTCTGAACGACACTTCAAGTACCTTCCCAAGATCTTCAGTCTGGAGGTTAGCTGGCAGTCACGGGTGACCTCGTGTCCTGTTACGTGTTCTCCTTGGAGATGTGTGGAGGGCACACTGCCGCAGAGGGTCTCCAAGTGGGGGGCCAGTCCTCTCCTTTCATGCTGTCCTGGGGCTACTCACCAAATAGTTCATGCTGTTTGTTCCCAAACTGGGCCGTGCCAGATTCCTAGCATGATAGGAACTGAGCTTTTTCTTATCGAGGACGCGCCTGCCTTTTCTTCTGCTGCCTCAGAGCTGCTCTTAGCCACTGTGCTGACTTAGCGAGGCCCCCAGCAGCCCACCTGCCAGCCGCCCTCCTGGGCGGGAGCTGCAGCCGGCATCCCGCGCGGCAGGCTGGCGCCGTGAGCCCGCTGGGCGTCAGGCAGGCAATGGAGACTCGGGGCTTCGCTCGGTGGTCTGGGTCGTAAAGGAACCGTGATGGCAGGGTCCCTCCGGGAAGGTGCAGAGAGGACCTTTTCACCTGACCTCATTCTGTGTTTCCATGCTAGATTTTTGGATGTTTTGCTCTGACTGAACTGAGTCATGGGAGTAACACGAAGGCCATACGCACGACCGCTCACTACGACCCCAGCACCCAGGTAGGCGATACCCACCCCTCTGTCTCCAGGCTTCGAGCGTGTGAAGCATGGTGTTGTCACATAATTAGAGCAGAAAACCTGGCTCCTGCCTGAGTGCACCCCGAGACCCGCCACGCTGGGAACAGTGGTGCTTGGGAGATAAAGGGTGTGAGCGGTGAACCCTGGTCGCACCCGGAAGCCCACTGGGGTTTGGACTTAGGTAGGATGTGAGAGAGGCGGGGGCACAGGCTGTCTTTTTATCAAGCCTGTTTGTTTACCAGATTTGTTTGGTTTGTGATTAGTGAGCGGTGCCAGCTGCTCGTGCTTATGGGACAAACAGTAAGGAAGGTCCACCCTGAGCCTCGTCCCTCTCTAGCGGCCTATCTGGGGCCAGGCTCTCTGGCAGCAGCCCAGCCCCTCTGGTCCTGGGGGGCTCCTGCCCCGTGGACTCTCCGTGGCTCCTGTGTGGTTGGCCCTGCTCCCCGCACTGTGTGTTGAAGGCTGCTCCGTGCAGGCTTGCTCCTAAGTGCCTTGGGGACCCGGCAGTCCTTGGGGAGGTGGCGCGTGCTCTAGAGGAGGCCCGTCTGTGAGCAGACAGGGGCATGGCATGTCAGCTGGTCTGTGCTGTGGAGGGCAGCGGGGGGCAGGGGACAGGGCAGAGCGTGTGGGGGACCCGTGGCCTTTGCCGCTCCCCGTCCCGCAGCCCCTCTCCCGTCACTGGCGTCGGGCTCCTTGACCCCCACGTCTCCCAGACGACCACATCCTCCTGCCCCTTCCTCATGGGTCCAGGGTCTGCAGCCCTTCCCCCGACTGGTCCGTGTGGTTTGGCCGAGTTGCGTGCAGCAGGGTGAAGCCCTGCCCCGTGTGTCTGCTCACCGTGAGTATATTCACGGGACAGGTGGGCTATGTGTGCTGGGGGCACTGTGGGCAGAGGGCTCAAGAGGATGAACCTGAGAAGCCCCTGGAAGAACAGGGGCGGTGGGGGCAGGTAGCAGTGGGCACCCTGCAGGCTGCTGGTGGCACCTAGGAGCTGAGGCGAGGGTCCGCCACACCCCTCAGGCTGAGAGAGAGCCATGTGGCCTCTTGGTATCCTTGTTGCTCAGTGGTCAGTCGTGTCTGACTCTTTGTGACCCCATGGACTGCAGCACGCCCAGCCTCCCTGTCCATCACCAGCTCCTGGAGCTTGCTCAAACTCATGTCCATCGAGTCAGTGATGCCATCCAACCATCTCATCCTCTGTCGTCCCCTTCTCCTCCTGCCTTCCGTCTTTCCCAGCATCAGGGTCTTTTCCAGCGAGTCAGCTCTTTGCATCAGGTGGCCAAAGTATTGGAGCTTCAGCTTCAGCATCAGTCCTTCCAATGAGTATTCAGGGTTGATTTCCTTTGGGACTGACTGCCTTGATCTCTTTGCAGTCTAAGGGACTGTTGTTTAAGCCATGAGATAACTTTATATGCANCCAAGATCTTCAGTCTGGAGGTTAGCTGGCAGTCACGGGTGACCTCGCATCCTGTTACATGTTCTCCTTGGAGATGTGTGGAGGGCACACTGCCGCAGAGGGTCTCCAAGTGGGGGTCCAGTCCTCTCCTTTCATGCTGTCCTGGAGCTACTCACCAAATAGTTCATGCTGTTTGTTCCCAAACTGGGCCGTGCCAGATTCCTAGCACGATAGGAACTGAGCTTTTTCTAATCGAGGACGCGCCTGCCTTTTCTTCTGCCGCCTCAGAGCTGCTCTTAGCCACTGTGCTGACTTAGCGTGGCCCCCAGCAACCCACCTGCCAGCCGCCCTCCTGGGCGGGAGCTGCAGCCGGCGTCCCGCGCGGCAGGCTGGCGCCGTGAGCCCGCTGGGCATCAGGCAGGCAATGGAGACTCGGGGCTTCACTCGGTGGTCTGGGTTGTAAAGGAATCGTGGTGGCAGGGTCCCTCCAGGAAGGTGCAGAGAGGACCTTTTCACCTGACCTCATTCTGTGTTTCCATGCTAGATTTTTGGATGTTTTGCTCTGACTGAACTGAGTCATGGGAGTAACACGAAGGCCATACGCACGACCGCTCACTACGACCCCAGCACCCAGGTAGGCGATACCCGCCCTTCTGTCTCCAGGCTTCGAGCGCGTGAAGCATGGTGTTGTCACATAATTAGAGCAGAAAACCTGGCTCCTGCCTGAGTGCACCCTGAGACCCGCCACGCTGGGAACAGTGGTGCTTGGAAGGGTGTAAGCGGTGAACCCTGGTCGCACCCGGAAGCCCACTGGGGTTTGGACTTAGGTAGGATGTGAGAGAGGCGGGGCACAGGCTGTCTTTTTATCAAGCCTGTTTGTTTACCAGATTTGTTTGGTGTGTGATTAGTGAGCGGTGCCAGCTGCTTGTGCTTATGGGACAAACAGTAAGGAAGGTCCGCCTTGAGCCTCGTCCCTCTCTAGCGGCCTGTCTGGGGCCAGGCTCTCTGGCAGCAGCCCAGCCCCTCTGGTCCTGGGGGGCTCCTGCCCCGTGGACTCTCCGTGGCTCCTGTGTGGCTGGCCCTGCTCCCCGCACTGTGTGTTGAAGGCTGCTCCGTGCAGGCTTGCACCTGAGTGCCTTGGGGACCCGGCAGTCCTCGGGGAGGGGGGGGGGGCGCGCGTGCTCTAGAGGAGGCCCGTCTGTGAGCAGACAGGGGCATGGCATGTCAGCTGGTCTGTGCTGTGGAGGGCAGCGGGGGGCAGGGGAGAGGGCAGAGCGTGTGGGGGACCCGTGGCCTCTGCCGCTCCCCGTCCCGCAGCCCCTCAACCATCACTGGCGTCGGGCTCCTTGATCCCCACGTCTCCCAGACGACCACATCCTCCTGCCCCTTCCTCATGGGTCCAGGGTCTGCAGCCCTTCCCCCGACTGGTCCATGTGGTTTGGCCGAGTTGCGTGCAGCAGGGTGAAGCCCTGCCCCGTGTGTCTGCTCACCATGAATATATTCACGGGACAGGTGGGCTGTGTGTGCTGGGGGCACTATGGGCAGGGGGCTCAAGAGGATGAACCTGAGAAGCCCCTGGAAGAACAGGGGCGGTGGGGGCAGGTCGCAGTGGGCACCCTGCAGGCTGCTGGTGGCACCTAGGAGCTGAGGCGAGGGTCCGCCACACCCCACGGGCTGAGAGCGAGCCATGTGGCCTCTTGGTATCCTTGTTGCTCAGTGGCTCAGTCGTGTCTGACTCTTTGTGACCCCGTGGACTGCAGCACGCCCAGCCTCCCTGTCCATCACCAGCTCCTGGAGCTTGCTCAAACTCATGTCCATCGAGTCAGTGATGCCATCCAACCATCTCATCCTCTGTCATCCCCTTCTCCTCCTGCCCTCAATCTTTCCCAGCATCAGGGTCTTTTCCAACGAGTCAGCTCTTCGCATCAGGTGGCCAAAGTATTGGAGCTTCAGCTTCAGCATCAGTCCTTCCAATGAGTATTCAGGGTTGATTTCCTTTGGGGTTGACTGCCTTGATCTCCTTGCAGTCTAAGGGACTGTTGTTTAAGCCATGAGATAGCTTTATATGCACCCGGGTCTTTCTGGCTCTCAGCCCTTCTTTTTGCTCGGCTCCCTGGTGTCCCTGGGCTCTTAGTGCTGGGCTGGGGGACGGGGAGGCCCTTTCTGACTCTGCAGAAGGAGGATGGTACCTCTGTGGCCTCGGGGCCTGGGCGAAACTCAGTTACCTTCGAGGCTGTTGTTTCTGACGCTCTTCCTCTTGATGTTAGTCCTTAAAGGAAGATCAGCTGAGGTTAGGAGCCCCAAGCCTCCCGTAGGTGTTTGTTGAGCAAGCTACTGTGTACTCAACACTCCTGCAACAGAAAGCTCCTGGCATCTAACACGCTGGTGGGACTCTTGTGCTGGAGGGGAGACGCAGTCCCGTCACCAGCGCGGAGAAACTGGCTGTGCCAGGGGCTGTGGGGCAGGGATGGGATGGGACCAGCATGACTGATCCCGTCTGGGAGTGTCACTACCTGATGTCACTTCTGTCGAGTGAACAAGAAGGAGACGCAGCGTGTCGATGGGGAGGAGAGAGCAGTGGTGTGCCCTAGAGGCAGCCAGCTGGCTGGGGAACGCCCACAAGCAGGGGGGACCTCCCCCGGGGCAGGCCCCAGCCTTGCTTAACCCTCGCTCCCTGCTGCCTCCCCAGGCCCCCGGCCGTGTCCTCAGGGGACCTGTCCCCTCCTGTCTACTCCTTCTTTAATTCCTGTGCTCGTCCACCCTATGCTCCTGGACTCCCGGGGAGTTTGTTGGGGGACAGACAGAGTGGGCGAAGGAGCCGAACTTGGTGGGTGGGGGATTTAGGCAGGCGTGACGCTGAGGAGGGGAGCCCCCTGCCCTGATCTGTGCTTGGGGAAGGCCCGCTGAGCGGGTGCCAGTCTGCTTGGGGAAGGCCCGCAGAGCGGGTGCCAGTCTGCTTGGGGAAGGCCCGCTGAGCGGGTGCCAGTCTGCTTGGGGAAGGCCCGCTGCGCGGGTGCCAGTCTGCTTGGGGAAGGCCCGCTGCGCGGGTGAACTCTACTGGGGCGCTGGCAGCTTGCAGAGTGCTTCACGGTCGTTTTACGTGCTGGTCATCATCTTCCATAGGAAGGTTCTCCTTTATGTCATAAGACCCAGGATATGCTTTTTTTTTTTTTTAATGGGGCTCCCTTTGCCACTCAGGAAATAACCTTCCATCAGTTCTTACTCATACCTCCAAGGTGTCGAACAGAGAAGAGACTGAATGTGTCTAAGAGATGAAGACCCCAGTGTGCGCCAGTCTCTAACATCCTTTTTTTTCCCTCGTCCAGGAATTCGTCATCCATTCCCCCGATTTCGAAGCCGCCAAGTTCTGGGTTGGCAACATGGGCAAGACCGCCACCCACGCGGTGGTGTTTGCTCAGCTGTACACGCCGGGGGGCCAGTGCCACGGGCTGCACCCCTTCGTCGTGCAGGTAGGGGCAGGTTTCATCCCTGAGGTGGGGGGTCTGGTCATGTCCAGAGGTGTTTTTACCACAGCTGGGGGCAGGGGTGCTTCTGGCATTTTGGGGTGCAGACGCCTGGTGCATACAGGTCAACCCCCTGGATCGCACAGGACAGCCGTCCCCCCACCCCCAGGAAGATGATCAGCCCCATATGTGAGGTGCTGCCACTGAGAAACTCCAAGTCCAAGCTCCTCTCGGGGAGAGCCTCCATCCTGCTGGATGCCAACGCGCAGGCTCTGGCAGCTGGTCTGAGGGGCTCTAGAAGTTCCGAGTCAGATGGAAGTTCTGACTCGGGGATTTTCATGTAGCCCCTTCCCAGGTCACAAACAGAGCTCTGGCTGTTGGGGGTGCCTGGAACAGCCGGCTGGCCCGTTCCCTACTGCCCAGGACGGCTGCAGTGTCCACAGACCTGGAGCCCCCAGGTTCACCCAGGACCTCTGTGCCTAGGCCGCCTGGATACCGAATGAAACCCGGCTCCCGCCATCCCCAAACCCTTTCTGACATTTTTATTCTCTGAGACTACTCTGACCATGGGGAGGCTCTCATGAGGAAAGAATCCGTGCCACATACAAAGGCTTCCCAGGTGGGGTAGTGGGAAGGGATCCGCCTGCCAGTGCAGGAGACGCGAGTTGGATACCTGGGTCGGGAAGAAACGGCAACCCACTCCATTATTCTTGGCTGGAAGATTCCAAGGGTAGAGGAGCCTGGCAGGCTCTACAGTCTGTGGGGTTGCAAAGAGTCAGACGCGACTCAGCACGCACGGCTAGCCACGTGGAAGTGAACCGTTAGTGGCCCTGAGCGCATTCGTGATGCCCTACTATTCTAGTTTCAGAGCGTCTCCTCTTCGGAAGCCGCACACTCGTGCGGCCCGCCCTCCCTGCCGCCCCCTGCCCAGGCCTGCCAGTCATTTGGCTGCTCTCTGCCTCTGCCGGACGTTCTGTATGAAAGGAGTCATGCGCTGTGTGACCCTTTCTGTCCGGCCTCGTCTCCTTCGCCTGTGTTTGAGGTTCATCCGCGCTGCGGCCTGTCCCAGAATGCCCTTCCTTTCTGAGGCCGAGCGATCCACTGTGTGGCTGGTCCACAGTTTGTGTGCCCGCTCCTCCGTTGCTGGACGCTGGGTGCGCTTCACCTTCTGGCTGTTGGGCGTGGCGTTACCGTCAACGTTCATGGGCACTGTCTGTCTGTACATGGGTCCTCAGTTTTTTGGGGGGCGAGGTTTGTACCNCGCTTCACCTTCTGGCTGTTGGGCGTGGCGTTACCGTCAACGTTCATGGGCACTGTCTGTCTGTACATGGGTCCTCAGTTTTTTGGGGGGCGAGGTTTGTACCCAGGAGAATTGCAGGGTCTTGTCACCCTGTGTTTATCGAATCCCATACTGGTTACCAGCATTTTACACAACCCACCAGCAGGGCTGAGGGGTCTAGTTTTTCCATATCCTCACCAACACAGGTTATTATGCTCTTTTTTTTTTTTTTTCCGTAACCATCCTAGATGTTGTGAAGCAGTATCCAGTTGTGGTTTTGATTTGCATTTCCTTAATAACCAACGATGTGGACCATATTTTCACGTTCTAATCGGCCATTTGTGTATCTTCTTAGTAGAAATGTCTGTTCAAATCCTTTGTCCTCCGGAACCAAGCAGGGACGGTGAAGGCAAAGGCTGTTTGCTCAGAGCTGGCTGAACTTGTGCTTGGCAGAGACTCAGAGGCAGGGGGAGGACCATGCGAGCTTCCTAGTGGAGAAGAGGGTGGCTCAGCGTGCCTGATGGGGGCTGGGGCCCCGGTGGGAGCTGGGCACGGCTGCCAGAAGCAGGGCATCCTGGGGGACTGGTCAGGTGGGGCCTTCTCCGACTGAGTCTGTGCTGGAAGCAGGACAACGATTAGGGAGGCCTCCAGTTGCTGACCGAGTCCTGGCCGGATGTCCGGGCCTCGCTGTGCAGCTCCCTGGGCTCTGCCATGGGTCGAAGGTCAGAGCGCTACTTTCCCATGCGGTCTGATCGTTGTCCACAGGTGCATTGAGTCTCTCGGTTCGTTTCTGAGTCGGGTGTTTTTGTGGTTGTTGAGTCATGAGGGTTTTTATGCACACTCAGCCTTCTCAGACAGATGATGNCGACCACCCTCCACCCTGCACCCAGGAGACACAGTCACACTGACACAGCAAAAAAAAAGTGAAAGTGTAGCTGCCCAGTCATGTCCAACTCTCTGCGACCCCATGGCCTGTAGCTCACCAGGCTCCTCCGTCCATGGGATTCTCCAGGCGAGAGTGCTGGCGTGGGCCGCCGCGCCATCCTCCGGGGCATCTTCCCGACCCAGGGACTGAGCCCTGGTGTCCCACACTGCAGGCAGAAGCTTTCCCTCTGAGCCACTAAGGCCCTCCTCCAAGTAAACATGTCACGTGGGGGGAGCACAGCTCTTGTAACTCTCAGCCACGCCAGCCTGGGAACCGCCAGGGGGCAGCATGCTGACCACCTTGAAGCCAGGCCCAGAGTGGCTCCCCGAGGCCAGAGGCACCGTTCTGAGNCTCTTGTAACTCTCAGCCACGCCAGCCTGGGAACCGCCAGGGGGCAGCATGCTGACCACCTTGAAGCCAGGCCCAGAGTGGCTCCCCGAGGCCAGAGGCACCGTTCTGAGGGAAGCTCGGCGGACAGGACGTGGAAGCAGCCTCACTGGGTCCCTGAGTCTTTGAAGGTTCTTTAGTGCCTGGGGCCCCATGGCCCCCTGCCCCAGGCTGGGGCTGGGATAGGGGCCAGGAGCCCGCTTCGCTGGACATGCCAGTGTCCCTGCTGGCCGCGGGGCACATGCCCAGCAGAGGGCGCCCGGGATGGATCTGAGTCCCTGCTTCCCCCACTTGCCAGATGCTTGCAGGGCAGTGTTGTGATGGAGTAACTTTTTGTCCAGAGACCTCTTGTCTTTTAAAAAAAGCAATAACAATTTGTAGGTCAGTCACAGGAGCGCGTGAGTCTGCAGGAAGGCTGTCTAGAAATCAGCGAAGTGAAAGTTGCTCAGTCGTGTCCAACTCTGCAACCTCATGGACTATAGAGTCCATGGTGATTCTCCAGGCGAGAATACTGGAGTGGGTAGCCTTTCCCTTCTCCAGGGGATCTTCCCAACCCAGAGATCAATCCCAGGTCTCCCACACTGCAGGTGGTCTCTCTTTTTAAAAATTATTTATTTTAATTGGAGGGTAATTACAATATTGTGGTTTTCGCCACACATGACATGAATCAGCCATGGGTGTACATGTGTCCCCCATCCCGAACCCCCCTCCCACCTCCCTCCCCATCCCATCCCTCTGGGTTGTCCCAGTGCACCCGCTTTGAGTGCCCGGTTTCATGCATTGAACTTGGACTGGTGATCTGTTTCACATATGGTAATATACATGTTTCAATGCTATTCCCTCAAATCATCCCACCCTCCTCTTCTCCCACAGAGCCCAAGAGTCTGTTCTTTACACCTGTGTCTGTTTTGCTATCTTGCATGTAGGGTCATCGTGACCATCTTTCTAAATTCCATATATATGCGTTAATATACTGTATTGCTGTTTCTCTTTCCGACTTAGTTCACTCTGTATAATAGGCTCCAGTTTCATCCACCTCATTACAACTGACTCAAATGCAGGCAGCTTCTTTACCAGCTGAGCCACAAGGGAGGCCCAAGAATACTGGAGTGGGTAGCCTCTCCCTTCGCCAGGGGATCTTCCCAACCCAGGAATCAAACCGGGGTCTCCCGCATTGCGGGCAAATTCTTTACCAGCTGAGCCACAAGGCAAGCCCGTCTAAATTACGTGGGTTACTTTTAGTCAAATAACTCTGAAAGCAAGATAGTAAAGAGCTCTCGGGTGAGCCGTTGAGCCTCACCTTCAAGATGGGCGGAGGCCACCTCGCACCTGCTCAGTAGCCGCTCAGGGAAGCCTCTGGTGGTGGGCGGGGCGGGGGTATGTGTTGAGACCTGCTGGGTGTCTTTGGTCCCCGGTGGGGCTGGGATGGCGGTGGTGGGAGGCCTCAAGGAGCAAGGAGATTGTTAGGACCTGACGTGGGGGGCCCAGGAGGGAAGGGGTGCAGGGCGGGGAGCCAGCACACTGCCTGTTCACACCCCCGTGTCACACCCGGTGCCTCCCCAGTGCACGCAGGCGCACGCACACACACACACACACACACACGTGTCCTCCACGGACCCGGGATTCTGGCCTGCAGGCTGGCTGGCATTGACTGACTGTGACTCAGAAAAGAATGCGTGAAATTCTGATTTCGGTTAAACCCCAAGCGACTACTTTCCAAGTATAAATACGTTCAGGCTGGTTCCGTCCCGTGCGGCAGGGGCGGGGGAAGATTTTCCACTCCTTAAAAAGGGCGCTCCGCGTCCACAGCAGCAGAGTTGGAAGAGCCTCCCGCGGCTTTCCGGTCACGGGCTGGACCGCCCGGCGGCGTCGGCACTGCAGCCAGGCGTGCTCGGAACGCAGGGGTCTGAGCCCCACAGCCGCCTGCCGCGTGGCCGCCTCCAGGCCAGCGCTTTCAGACGCTCAGACCCGGCCTGTGTTTTGTCCACGGGAGGGAGACCCCTCGCCTGGACGCCGGTGGAGGCCTCGGGGCCTGACTGCAGAATCCCAGGCGATTCCGAGGCGTCTGGGCGGAGCCTCCAGATGCCCCGCCCCCGGGCCCCGCCTCCTCCCCAGCGGCATTGGCTGTGTCAGCCCCGGGCTGACCCCTGACTTGGGGAGTCCGTGCAGACTGTATCCGCTCCCAGGGGGTCGTCTCCTGGCTGGCTCATCCACGGCCCTAATTGCTCGGTTCCGGCCACGTGGCCCCTCGTTGTAACAGGATGGCTTAGCTCCCACTGAGAGGCAGGGTGACTCCGCGAGCGACATGGATGGGACCACCGTCTCTGGGCCCTGTGGGCCCACCCGGTGCTCGTCACGGGGAGGGGTGGGGAGGCGTGGCAGGCCTCTCGGAGGAGGTGGCAGTGCTCAGGGGAACCACCTGCCAGTCTGGAGAGGGCCTGGATGGCTTGAAGGTTGCACGCAGATGCAGCGCAGCGGGGGGCCGCGAGAAGGGGGCGCGAGGAGCAGGCAGTGATCCCGTCGGGGGCTTACCGCGCGTCCTCCTGTGGGTTTCAATTCTGTTGGTCTCCGGGATCCAGAGTTCT
>SJYW01016473.1:0-15753 GCA_006410735.1 Raphicerus campestris | reverse complement strand
TTTTGGATCGCAGCCATTCTGACTGGTGTGAAGTGGTACCTCATTGTGGTCTTGATTTGCATTTCTCTGATAATGAGTGATGTTGAGCATCTTTTCATGTGTTTGTTAGCCATCCGTATGTCTTCTTTGGAGAAATGCCTGTTTAGTTCTTTGGCCCATTTTTTGATTGGATCGTTTATTTTTCTGGAGTTGAGCTGCATAAGTTGCTTGTAAATCTTTGAGATTAGTTGTTTGTCAGTTGTTTCGTTTGCTATTGTTTTCTCCCATTCAGAAGGCTGTCTTTTCACCTTTCTTATAGCTTCCTTTGTTGTGCAGAAGCTTTTAATTTTAATTAGATCCCATTTGTTTATTTTCGCTTTTATTTCCAGTTTACTGGGAGGTGGATCGTAGAGGATCCAATTCTCATTTTTAAAAGCATAGGCCATGTGCTTGGTACACTGTGTGCAAAGTATATGACAAGAGAATCATAAAACAGACTCAGTCTGAAACAGTAAAAATAACCAAAGATTCAAATAATTAAAGATCTTATGCAAATCATCAAGGAAAAACTAAACAACACGATAGAAAAATCTAGCAAACGACATGAGTGAGCAATTCTCAGAGGAAAAAATGTCACCAGCCCCCAAGATGCTCTGTCTTCAGGAATCAGGGAAACACAAAATGCACAGTGTCATTTCACATTTATCATATTGGTGGGAAGAGAATTCTGACAAGAAGTGGGATAATGGGCATGCTGGTTCACTGGGGTTCACTGGGGACAGGTGTGTAAATTGGTGTGTCTCCTCAAGGGAGCAATTTGGCAATAAAGCCGAGCAGAAGGTCTCCCTCTGTGGCCAGCAGTTCTGCTAGGCAGCCACTTGTGAAATTCTTGGCATCTGGATCCAGAGACAGCTACAAAGATGTCCACTCATTGCAATAAAGACTGTGTGTGTGCATGCTCAGTCACGTCTGATTCTTTGTGACCCCATGGATTGTAGCCTGCCAGGCTCCTTTGTCCATGGGATTTTCCCTGCAAGAATACTGGCGTGGGTTGCCATTTCCTCCAAGGGATCTTCCTGACCCAGGGATCTGTGTCTCCTGCATCTCCTGCATTGGCAGGTGGATTCTTTACCTCTGAGACATCTGGGAAGCCCTAGAGAAAGACTAGAAACCGTCTAAACTTCCACCTAGGAAAGAATTAAATACAAACCTTGTGACTTATGCATACAGTCATGCAATGTATGTGAGTTAAAATAGAGCTTATGCATCAAAATGGACCAATGCTTCTCAAAATACAAGCAAACAGGAAATCAAGTAAGTTGTAGAAAAGTTATGATATGACCCTGTAGCAATTTAAAATACATGCAAAGCAGTACTCTGGCTTGTGTGTGTATATATATTAAAAACATATGCATACATTTTATATCATATGTTGTTCAGTTACTCAGTCATGTCCTACTCTTTACGACCCCATGGACTTCAGCACGCCAGGCTTCCCTGTCCTTACATGTCATGTGTGTGTGTGTATCTGTGTGCTTATAAGCATGTATATGTCTGTCTGTATGTATATGCATATTTATATAAGTTTATTTACAAGCATACGTATATTTGTATAAAACCACATCTAGGAATGATAAACACAAGTTGTGGTGGTAAATGCAAGTTTATGACAGTAGTTGCCTTGAGGGAAGGAGAGTCCAGTGGGATCTGGAAAGAGTGTTTCTCTCAAACTGGGTGGTGGCAACATGGATGTTGACTCTAAGACAGTGACATCTCTTGTCTCCCTGAAATATTCCCTGATATGAATGCCCTTGTCCCTCCCTTATGTGGATATGAAGAGAAGCTGCAAAAAAGTCCTACAAAGTGCTGACCTAAATGACCAAGAGAGGCTTGGCTATGTGGTGGAAAGGTCACAAGTGGGAGTCCAGGCACCAACAGTTACGAGCAAGGCCTCCTCAGATAGAATACTTCCCTTCTTGGATGCTCAGCATCTGATTCCGCAAAATGGGCAAGGTCATTCCTTCTCAATGGCAGTTGTGAACAGTGATGGAGAAATGAACTTTGTCAACTCTGCAGCAGTGTTGCTTGTGAGAAACACAGTGTGAGCCACACGCGTGTGCCACGTGCAGAATTTAAAATTTCCTCCTGTGCAGCAGAGAGAACTCTACTCAGTGCTCTGTAATAGCATATGAGAGAAGAATCTGAAAAAGAACTGATACATGTATATGTATAACTGAATCACTTTGCTGGGCACTTGAAACTAACAGAATATTGTAAATCAGATACACTGCAACAGAATAAATAATGGAAAAGGTTCTAGTAGCGACGCTAAAACAAAAACAAACAGAATAAATGAATTTTAGTGAGATGGGTTATTGAATCCAAGAAACTCAAATCATGTTCATTTCAACATATAATCGATATACGAATGTTCATGACACATTCTTCTTTTTTGTACTTGGTTTTGAAATCCAGTATAGCTCTTACACTCACAGCACTGCTCAATTCAGAAGAGCCCTGCTTGTCTTTGACTAGTGTCTACCTTATTGGACATTGCAGCCCTGGAGGACTATGCTAACACTGATTGGATATAATTGCAGACAGTTCTAATTACAACCCAGATCTAAGGGCTTTAAACTTGGAGTGAGGAAAAAAAATCAGTGTGTTACAAATACATTGATTTATAGATTTGTTCATTTAGTTTAAAAATACTCATTGAGTGTNTTGGCATCTGGATCCAGAGACAGCTACAAAGATGTCCACTCATTGCAATAAAGACTGTGTGTGTGCATGCTCAGTCACGTCTGATTCTTTGTGACCCCATGGATTGTAGCCTGCCAGGCTCCTTTGTCCATGGGATTTTCCCTGCAAGAATACTGGCGTGGGTTGCCATTTCCTCCAAGGGATCTTCCTGACCCAGGGATCTGTGTCTCCTGCATCTCCTGCATTGGCAGGTGGATTCTTTACCTCTGAGACATCTGGGAAGCCCTAGAGAAAGACTAGAAACCGTCTAAACTTCAACCTAGGAAAGAATTAAATACAAACCTTGTGACTTATGCATACAGTCATGCAATGTATGTGAGTTAAAATAGAGCTTATGCATCAAAATGGACCAATGCTTCTCAAAATACAAGCAAACAGGAAATCAAGTAAGTTGTAGAAAAGTTATGATATGACCCTGTAGCAATTTAAAATACATGCAAAGCAGTACTCTGGCTTGTGTGTGTATATATATTAAAAACATATGCATACATTTTATATCATATGTTGTTCAGTTACTCAGTCATGTCCTACTCTTTACGACCCCATGGACTTCAGCACGCCAGGCTTCCCTGTCCTTACATGTCATGTGTGTGTGTGTATCTGTGTGCTTATAAGCATGTATATGTCTGTCTGTATGTATATGCATATTTATATAAGTTTATTTACAAGCATACGTATATTTGTATAAAACCACATCTAGGAATGATAAACACAAGTTGTGGTGGTAAATGCAAGTTTATGACAGTAGTTGCCTTGAGGGAAGGAGAGTCCAGTGGGATCTGGAAAGAGTGTTTCTCTCAAACTGGGTGGTGGCAACATGGATGTTGACTCTAAGACAGTGACATCTCTTGTCTCCCTGAAATATTCCCTGATATGAATGCCCTTGTCCCTCCCTTATGTGGATATGAAGAGAAGCTGCAAAAAAGTCCTACAAAGTGCTGACCTAAATGACCAAGAGAGGCTTGGCTATGTGGTGGAAAGGTCACAAGTGGGAGTCCAGGCACCAACAGTTACGAGCAAGGCCTCCTCAGATAGAATACTTCCCTTCTTGGATGCTCAGCATCTGATTCCGCAAAATGGGCAAGGTCATTCCTTCTCAATGGCAGTTGTGAACAGTGATGGAGAAATGAACTTTGTCAACTCTGCAGCAGTGTTGCCTGTGAGAAACACAGTGTGAGCCACACGCGTGTGCCACGTGCAGAATTTAAAATTTCCTCCTGTGCAGCAGAGAGAACTCTACTCAGTGCTCTGTAATAGCATATGAGAGAAGAATCTGAAAAAGAACTGATACATGTATATGTATAACTGAATCACTTTGCTGGGCACTTGAAACTAACAGAATATTGTAAATCAGATACACTGCAACAGAATAAATAATGGAAAAGGTTCTAGTAGCGACGCTAAAACAAAAACAAACAGAATAAATGAATTTTAGTGAGATGGGTTATTGAATCCAAGAAACTCAAATCATGTTCATTTCAACATATAATCGATATACGAATGTTCATGACACATTCTTCTTTTTTGTACTTGGTTTTGAAATCCAGTATAGCTCTTACACTCACAGCACTGCTCAATTCAGAAGAGCCCTGCTTGTCTTTGACTAGTGTCTACCTTATTGGACATTGCAGCCCTGGAGGACTATGCTAACACTGATTGGATATAATTGCAGACAGTTCTAATTACAACCCAGATCTAAGGGCTTTAAACTTGGAGTGAGGAAAAAAAATCAGTGTGTTACAAATACATTGATTTATAGATTTGTTCATTTAGTTTAAAAATACTCATTGAGTGTGATAGGATGTGCTTGGTGGCTTACCTATATTATTCTTTTTTAACCACCTTCAAATTATATTATAGTTAACTTACAATGTTTTGTTAATTTCAGGTGTACAGTAAAGTGATTCAGATACGTATTTATATGTATATATTTAATTTTCTCATTCAGATTCTTTTTTATTACAGACTATTATAAGATATTGAATATAGCTCCCTGTACTACACACTAGGTCCTTGTTGGTTATCTAGTTCATAAACCGTAGTGTGTATATGTTAATCACAGACTCCTAATTTATCCTTCTCCTCCTTTCCCCTTTGGTAACCATAAGTTTGTTTTCTGTGTCTATGAGTCTATTTCTGTTTTGTAAATAAGTTTATTTATATCATTTTTAAAGATTCCGCATATAAGTGATATCATATGGTATTTGTCTTTCTCTTCTGACTTTACTGCACTTAGTATGATAAGCTCTAGGTCCGTCCAGATTGCTGGATGACATCATTTCATTCTTTTACCGTGTCTTCTTTATCCATTCATGTGACATGCTGCTTCCATGTCTTGGCTATTGTGAATAGTGGTGCAATGAACATTGGGGTGCATATATCTTTTTGAATTAGATGTTTTTTTCTGGACCTAAATTATTTTTAATTGTCAAAATAGTTATTATTGTTCTTCCTTTCATAATAGGAACCAGACCTTAGCTCCTGAGGGTGATCACTTGCCCTTGTTCACACTTTCGCCCTCTCTGGATTCCCGTGGCAATGCTCTTTTTGTGCCCTTCTTGCCCTTGGGGACCTGATAGTCTATTAAAGCCAGAAGATACACAGACAAACAATTAAGGCAGTAAAGAGGTTGTATCAGAAATGGGTTTGAGGAGCAAAGGGAAGGAGCTTAATATACACAGGCAAGGCACTTTATATACACAGCAATGTTCTACAAATTGTATCCATCCATCAGTCCAGGTGTGAGCAAACATTCGGTAAAAAGCCAAATAGTCAATATTTTTGGCTTTGGGGGTCATACAGTTTCTATTGTGACTACTCAAGTCTGCCATTGTGTAGCGGAAGCAGCCATAGAAAATACATAAATGACTCTACTGGGCTGTCTTCCAGTAAAACTCTTTACAAGAGCAGGCAGTGTGGGCACGATTGAATGCAGNGGTCATACAGTTTCTATTGTGACTACTCAAGTCTGCCATTGCGTAGCGGAAGCAGCCATAGAAAATACATAAATGACTCTACTGGGCTGTCTTCCAATAAAACTCTTTACAAGAGCAGGCAGTGTGGGCACGATTGAATGCAGGGGTTGCAGTTTGCCAACCCCTTCATCAGGGTGTGTGAAAAGATCTGAGGTGGTTCAGTGATTCAGCATACATAATATTTGAGCCCAAGTTGAGCGAGTCATTCCTTTTCAAACTATTTGTGAGTCCTTTTGGTGATGTCAAAGAGAATTGCTCAATTGTGATCAGAAGGTGTTTAACTTGTCTCTAACTGTTGAAAATTTCTGATTGCAGTAAGGATAGACATCAGAAATAAGCTGCCACCAAGCTAAGACTTCTTCTAGAGTGCTAATGGGGTTCCATATGCAGTAATAATATGAGGGAGAAGGGAATGGCAACCCACTCCAGTATTCTTGCCTGGAGAATCCCATGGACAGAGGAGCTTGGTGGGCTACAATCCATGGGTTGCAAAGAGTCGGACACGACTCAGCGACTTCACTTTCACTTCAAAATAAATGGATTTTTTTTCTAAAGTGAGTTGATGTAAAGGGTAATATTTACTTCATTACAATATTGGTGGTATATACATTCTGGAAAAAAAAAATCACAAAGGGCCTGCCTGAATATCTGAGGTGTGAAAGACACAGTTCTTGTCCAAATTCCGCATTTTCTGGTTGTTGAAGAAAATGAAGCTCAGCAAGGTAGCTGATCACAAACCGTGGAACCAGTTGGGTACAAGTCCATCTTACAGAGAACCTTGGTTGTG
Organism: Raphicerus campestris; assembly: GCA_006410735.1. Lineage (NCBI taxonomy): Eukaryota > Metazoa > Chordata > Mammalia > Artiodactyla > Bovidae > Raphicerus > Raphicerus campestris. The sequence goes on along the minus strand of SJYW01016473.1, from coordinate 9,249 downwards.
AACTGGGGGCTGGAAGCTTGACTTGAGTTTGGATGGTTAAAGAACACAGGATGAGTTGGACGCAGGGGTCAGAGTGCAAACCGTGAGAGGATGGAGTGAGAGGGTTGACCTGGTTGGTCCAGGCGTCTATAAAGCAGCAACTCTGGCTACAGTCAGTGGTTTACTGTACTTTGTCCCAGGGCTATTCTTTCTCACTGGACACGAACCAGCCCCTGTGTCTAGGGCCAACATCTACAACAACACTTGCTGTGTGTGAGGGCTTTTTGCCCTCTCTTGCGTGGGATCTGATGTGTGTGTTTTTACAATCATAGAAAGTGAAACCTGGGAGTATTTTCTGTAGTTAAAAAAGGTGAACTAATGTGTTTGCTGTTGTAACTGTTCAAAGAGTGTGATGAAATTTCACCTGTCTCCATCTCTCTCTTTCTCACAGCAGAAACCACTTCAATCTGGAGCTACCCAAGTAATCTTTACGCATAGAGCCTATAGCCCTCTCGCCACCATCTTCTCTGTCTGTTGCAACACTGCCATCCCCACACCTCTGAACCACTGGATTTTCTGCTTGGTTTAAGATGGGATGTAGCTGTAATCATGTTCGCTGAGACATGCTCAGTTTGTACTTGGAGAATTTTCATGATATAACACAGCTCAGTAAGCTACAAAATGAGCTGCAATGAGACATTTGCACAGTTAAAATCTGAAAATAGAATAATGGACTCTTAAAAGGCACTGTTGCAGGACTTGCCATTGTACAAGGAAAAGCATATTCTGAGCTGCTCGAACTTACCTGGGAGATAAGGGCAGTGGAATGAATCTCAGCCTGTCTTGCTGCCCACCTCCGCCCCTGATTCTGCTCCAGATGTAATGACAGTAGCTCCTCAGGTGGGTGTGGTAGGGCTCTGTGTCACTGGAGTCCAGATAAAGCAGGTGCAGGAGGGGAAAGGGTCTCAGGGTCTGTGGCTACAATCAGCCTCCTCCAGTAGAAACTCACTTGAGTCAGGACACAATGGGGTGCAGAGTTTCCTGATGGGTCTTGACAGCTTTATTGGAAATCATGTGAAATGCAGGAGGACATCAGATTAGTTTTTTAAATTTCTTTATTTTTTATTTTTTAATACTTTATTCTATTTTACGGTACTGTATTGGTTTTGCCATACATTGACATGAATCAGCCACAGGTGTACATGATCTCCCCATGCCGAAGCCCCCTCCCATGTCCCTCCCCACCCCATCACCCCGGATCATCCAAAAACAGTGTGGAGATTCCTTAAAAAATTGCAAATAGAATTGCCTTATGACCCAGCAATCCCACTGCTGGGCATACACACCGAGGAAACCCGAATTGAAAGAGACACATGNTGAACAATGATGGAGAAATGAACTTTGTCAACTCTGCAGCAGTGTTGCTTGTGAGAAACACAGTGTGAGCCACACGCGTGTGCCACGTGCAGAATTTAAAATTTCCTTCTGTGCAGCAGAGAGAACTCTACTCAGTGCTCTGTAATAGCATATGAGAGAAGAATCTGAAAAAGAACTGATACATGTATATGTATAACTGAATCACTTTGCTGGGCACTTGAAACTAACAGAATATTGTAAATCAGATACACTGCAACAGAATAAATAATAGAAAAAATTCTAGTAGCCACGCTAAAACAAAAACAAACAGAATAAATGAATTTTAGTGAGATGGGTTATTGAATCCAAGAAACTCAAATCATGTTCATTTCAACATATAATCGATATACGAATGTTCATGACACATTCTTCTTTTTTGTACTTGGTTTTGAAATCCAGTATAGCTCTTACACTCACAGCACTGCTCAATTCAGAAGAGCCCTGCTTGTCTTTGACTAGTGTCTACCTTATTGGACATTGCAGCCCTGGAGGACTATGCTAACACTGATTGGATATAATTGCAGACAGTTCTAATTACAACCCAGATCTAAGGGCTTTAAACTTGGAGTGAGGAAAAAAAATCAGTGTGTTACAAATACATTGATTTATAGATTTGTTCATTTAGTTTAAAAATACTCATTGAGTGTGATAGGATGTGCTTGGTGGCTTACCTATATTATTCTTTTTTAACCACCTTCAAATTATATTATAGTTAACTTACAATGTTTTGTTAATTTCAGGTGTACAGTAAAGTGATTCAGATACGTATTTATATGTATATATTTAATTTTCTCATTCAGATTCTTTTTTATTACAGACTATTATAAGATATTGAATATAGCTCCCTGTACTACACACTAGGTCCTTGTTGGTTATCTAGTTCATAAACCGTAGTGTGTATATGTTAATCACAGACTCCTAATTTATCCTTCTCCTCCTTTCCCCTTTGGTAACCATAAGTTTGTTTTCTGTGTCTATGAGTCTATTTCTGTTTTGTAAATAAGCTCATTTATATCATTTTTAAAGATTCCGCATATAAGTGATATCATATGGTATTTGTCTTTCTCTTCTGACTTTACTGCACTTAGTATGATAAGCTCTAGGTCCGTCCAGATTGCTGGATGACATCATTTCATTCTTTTACCGTGTCTTCTTTATCCATTCATGTGACATGCTGCTTCCATGTCTTGGCTATTGTGAATAGTGGTGCAATGAACATTGGGGTGCATATATCTTTTTGAATTAGATGTTTTTTTCTGGACCTAAATTATTTTTAATTGTCAAAATAGTTATTATTGTTCTTCCTTTCATAATAGGAACCAGACCTTAGCTCCTGAGGGTGATCACTTGCCCTTGTTCACACTTTCGCCCTCTCTGGATTCCCGTGGCAATGCTCTTTTTGTGCCCTTCTTGCCCTTGGGGACCTGATAGTCTATTAAAGCCAGAAGATACACAGACAAACAATTAAGGCAGTAAAGAGGTTGTATCAGAAATGGGTTTGAGGAGCAAAGGGAAGGAGCTTAATATACACAGGCAAGGCACTTTATATACACAGCAATGTTCTACAAATTGTATCCATCCATCAGTCCAGGTGTGAGCAAACATTCGGTAAAAAGCCAAATAGTCAATATTTTGGGCTTTGTGGGTCATACAGTTTCTATTGTGACTACTCAAGTCTGCCATTGTGTAGCGGAAGCAGCCATAGAAAATACATAAATGACTCTACTGGGCTGTCTTCCAATAAAACTCTTTACAAGAGCAGGCAGTGTGGGCACGATTGAATGCAGGGGTTGCAGTTTGCCAACCCCTTCATCAGGGTGTGTGAAAAGATCTGAGGTGGTTCAGTGATTCAGCATACATAATATTTGAGCCCAAGTTGAGCGAGTCATTCCTTTTCAAACTATTTGTGAGTCCTTTTGGTGATGTCAAAGAGAATTGCTCAATTGTGATCAGAAGGTGTTTAACTTGTCTCTAACTGTTGAAAATTTCTGATTGCAGTAAGGATAGACATCAGAAATAAGCTGCCACCAAGCTAAGACTTCTTCTAGAGTGCTAATGGGGTTCCATATGCAGTAATAATATGAGGGAGAAGGGAATGGCAACCCACTCCAGTATTCTTGCCTGGAGAATCCCATGGACAGAGGAGCTTGGTGGGCTACAATCCATGGGTTGCAAAGAGTCAGACACGACTCAGCGACTTCACTTTCACTTCAAAATAAATGGATTTTTTTTCTAAAGTGAGTTGATGTAAAGGGTAATATTTACTTCATTACAATATTGGTGGTATATACATTCTGGAAAAAAAAAATCACAAAGGGCCTGCCTGAATATCTGAGGTGTGAAAGACACAGTTCTTGTCCAAATTCCACATTTTCTGGTTGTTGAAGAAAATGAAGCTCAGCAAGGTAGCTGATCACAAACCATGGAACCAGTTGGGTACAAATCCATCTTACAGAGAACCTTGGTTGTGAACTGGGGGCTGGAAGCTTGACTTGAGTTTGGATGGTTAAAGAACACAGGATGAGTTGGACGCAGGGGTCAGAGTGCAAACCGTGAGAGGATGGAGTGAGAGGGTTGACCTGGTTGGTCTAGGCGTCTATAAAGCAGCAACTCTGGCTACAGTCAGTGGTTTACTGTACTTTGTCCCAGGGCTATTCTTTCTCACTGGACACGAACCAGCCCCTGTGTCTAGGGCCAACATCTACAACAACACTTGCTGTGTGTGAGGGCTTTTTGCCCTCTCTTGCGTGGGATCTGATGTGTGTGTTTTTACAATCATAGAAAGTGAAACCTGGGAGTATTTTCTGTAGTTAAAAAAGGTGAACTAATGTGTTTGCTGTTGTAACTGTTCAAAGAGTGTGATGAAATTTCACCTGTCTCCATCTCTCTCTTTCTCACAGCAGAAACCACTTTAATCTGGAGCTACCCAAGTAATCTTTACGCATAGAGCCTATAGCCCTCTCGCCACCATCTTCTCTGTCTGTTGCAACACTGCCATCCCCACACCTCTGAACCACTGGATTTTCTGCTTGGTTTAAGATGGGATGTAGCTGTAATCATGTTCGCTGAGACATGCTCAGTTTGTACTTGGAGAATTTTCATGATATAACACAGCTCAGTAAGCTACAAAATGAGCTGCAATGAGACATTTGCACAGTTAAAATCTGAAAATAGAATAATGGACTCTTAAAAGGCACTGTTGCAGGACTTGCCATTGTACAAGGAAAAGCATATTCTGAGCTGCTCGAACTTACCTGGGAGATAAGGGCAGTGGAATGAATCTCAGCCTGTCTTGCTGCCCACCTCCGCCCCTGATTCTGCTCCAGATGTAATGACAGTAGCTCCTCAGGTGGGTGTGGTAGGGCTCTGTGTCACTGGAGTCCAGATAAAGCAGGTGCAGGAGGGGAAAGGGTCTCAGGGTCTGTGGCTACAATCAGCCTCCTCCAGTAGAAACTCACTTGAGTCAGGACACAATGGGGTGCAGAGTTTCCTGATGGGTCTTGACAGCTTTATTGGAAATCATGTGAAATGCAGGAGGACATCAGATTAGTTTTTTAAATTTCTTTATTTTTTATTTTTTAATACTTTATTCTATTTTACGGTACTGTATTGGTTTTGCCATACATTGACATGAATCAGCCACAGGTGTACATGATCTCCCCATGCCGAAGCCCCCTCCCATGTCCCTCCCCACCCCATCACCCCAGATCATCCAAAAACAGTGTGGAGATTCCTTAAAAAATTGCAAATAGAATTGCCTTATGACCCAGCAATCCCACTGCTGGGCGTACACACCGAGGAAACCCGAATTGAAAGAGACACATGCACCCCAATGTTCATTGCAGCATTATTTATAATTGCCAGAACATGGAAACAACCCAGATGTCCATCAACAGATGAATGGATAAGAAAGCTGTGGTACATATACACAATGGAGTTTTTAAAATTTCTTTTTGATTGAAGTATAGTTGATTTATAATGTTTTTGTTAATTTCTGCTGTACAGCAAAATGACTCACTTATACATATGCATACATAAGTTTTCATGTGCTTTTCCATTATGGTTTATTGGTGCTTCCCTGGTGGCTCAGCTGATAAAGAATCTGCCTGTAATGCAAGAGACCTGGGTTCAATCCCTCAGTTGGGAGGATCTTCTGGAGAAGGGAATGGCTATCCACTCCAGTTTTCTGGCCTGGAGAATTCCAGGGAGTATATAGTCCATGGGGTTGCAAAGAGTCAGACATGACTGAGTGACTTTCACTTTCACTATAGTTTATCACATAATATTGAATAGAGTTCCCTCTGCTATACAGTAGGACCTTGTTGTTCATCCATTTTGTGCATAAAAGCTTACATCTGCCATTCCCAACCTCCTGCTCTGTTTCTGCATGCCCATCCCCCTTGGCAATCACAAGTCTGTTCTCTGTGTCCCTGATTCTGCTTCTGTTTCATACATAGGCGAACCTGGGTCTTTTGCATTGCAGGTGGATTCTTTACCATCTGAGCCACCAGGGGAGCCCATTTTAAATTCCACATATCAGTGGTATCATATGATATTTGTCTGACTTACTTCACTTAGTATGATAATCTCTAATTGCTTCCTCATTGCTGAAATGACATAATTTCATTCATTTTTATGACCAAGTAATATTCAGTTGTATATATGTACCGCTTCTTCTTTATCCATTCAGTTGTTGATGGACATTTAGCTTGCTTTCATATGAGTCTTGGCTGTTTGGAATAGTGCTGCTATGAACATTGATGTGCATGTATCCTTTTGAATTATAGTTTTGTCTGGCTAAATACCCAATAGTGGGGTTGCTGGATCACATGGCAATTCTATTTTGTGTGTGTGTGTGTGATTTACATTTTGAAAGATATTGCTAGCTGGTAGCCTTGTAGAATATGGTATTAAGGGCAGTTCAGTTCAGTTCAGTTCAGTCCCTCAGTCGTGTCCGACTCTGCGACACCATGGACTACAGCACGCCAGGTCTCCCTGTCCATCACCAACTCCTGGAGTTTACTCGAATTCATGTCCATTGAGTCGGTGGTGGTGCCATCCAACCATCTCGTCCTCTGTTGTACCCTTCTCCTCCCACCTTCAATCTTTCCCAGCATCAGGGTCTTTTCAAATGAGTCAGCTCTTCGTATCAGGTGGCTAAAGTATTGGAGTTTCAGCTTCAAATCAGTCCATCCAGTGAATATTCAGGACTGATTTCCTTTAGGATGGACTGATTGGATCTCCTTACAGCCCAAGGGACTCTCAAGAGTCTTCTCCAACACTGCAGTTCAAAAGCACCAATTCTTCAGTGCTCAGCTTTCTTTATAGTCCAACTCTCACATCCATACATGGCAGCTGGCGTGAACCTCAGGTAGAATATTCCAACAGCAGCCTAAGCCACCAGAGCCGTGAGCTGAGCAGAGGGCTATCAAGCATTAAAATGGGCGAGAGCTCAAACAAGGACGTTTTGTGCAGGTATATATGAAACAATAGAAATATAGTAAGTCCCCTGCATACAAATGAGTTCTGTTCTGAGAACATGTTCCTAAGTCTAATTTGTAAGTTCAACAAAGTTAGCCTAGCTACCCAACCAACACAATCAGCCAAATGGCACTATACTGTAATAGATTTATAATACTTTTCACACAAATAACACATAAAAACAAACAAAAATAGATAAAACACTTTTAATCATACGTTACAGGATCTTGAAAAGTACAGTAGTACCATCTACATCACTGCTGCTTTTACATTTGCTCCTGGACATCCTGGGCTTGAGATAGAGATACTGCCCTATGGTACTTTATACAGCGCTGTACAATAAGTACACAAAAGCACAACCACGTGTAGAGGGTGCGTGCATATGACAACGTGTGCCAGACATCAGACTAACTTTTGTGGTTGGACATGTGAATGCTTGTTTGCATCTCTGACAGTTCACAACTTGAAGATTCATATGATTGGGATTTACTGTAAGTATTTCCTTATGCATAGTATCTCTCAGAAGGAAATGGCAACCCACTCCAATATTCTTGCCTGGAGAATCCCATGGACAGAGGGCCCTGGCGGGATACAGTCCATGAAGTCACAAAGAGTTGGACACGACTGAGTGACTGAGCAGTGTCTCTCAAAATTATTACTTTTCATACAGTATTAGAAACTGCCAGCTCATTTGAAATCCATTCGTGATGCACTTCTTGCTACCTGAGGGCTAGAATGATGATTAGAAATGCATCCTGTTTTTGGACACAGCACCCCTGTGTTTTGCTTTTGCTGTTGGGAACTCCTGACTTACCCAGGGCTCCTGGAATCTCCACTTAATCTAATGTGCTTGCACCCTTGCCATTCTAAGTGAGGAAGCAGTGTGGACACCTTCAGCGTTAATTACGTTTTAGAGACATAATTGCAGAGAGCGCCTGTCACATTAGGCTACCCAGGAATGGTGTTCCCAAGCATCACACCTGTGTGGTTGAGAAATTCCCCGTCCAAAGCTGAGAAGACATTCTATAAATGTCTTCTCACATTTATCCACATTATCCACATTATCCACAATTGTTAAGAGATTTGATAGTTCCAACTTCCATGTGCCTTCAGTGATTCAGAAATAATATTTTTGGTTAAACTTTTGGTAGCAAAGAAATGTAATTTTAAAATTCCAGGTATGGTCTTTACATCACTTCTACTCTCAGACTCATCCAAGTGGTTGGACTGAAACATGTTCCCTCTCTTACCTTAGATGTGCCTCAGTCTTTGTGGATGAAGATTGGAGGGTCATTTATCAGCCGCTAGGCAGCTAATCAGGGCTTCCCATGCAATGTGGGGTTTGCTTTTATGCCTTGCTATCACGGGAGAAATTATCCTCAAAATTAGATGATTCATTTTCCTCTAGAACAATGTGTGTCTTCATGGAATTTAAAAACCAGGATACAGGAGGACTGAGAATTTCAGATAACTTGCAATCTGATTGAAGTTCACTTATTGGAGCTGTTTCATGCAGGGCTTTCCACTGCTCCAGAAATAAGATAGTAGTATAAAATCAAACTAATAAAACAAATAATGACACAGGCTTCCAGCTATTCTGTCATCTTCTTTATGCTGTATTGTGTTGCTTTGAAATTTCTGTGGGTGGATAGAGAATGTCTTCAAGCTCCTGGCTGGCAGGCTAACCCCTGTGTCATTTTGAGTACAGAGAAGTTCTCTGAGAAGAGGCATTATGTTAACACTCTGCTCTTTTCTCAAAGTCTACCAAACAAAAACAAAAGCAAATCAAACCCACCGCAGGACTGGTTTGGAGTCTTTTTGACAGAAGCATCAAAGATTTGTAGGTAATATTGATTTTTTTCACCTTGAATTTTGCAAATGAAGAGGAGTGGCCATCAATACAGTGAAGGAGTTGGCTTGAGTGTGAGAATTAAGAAACTTAACCTGTGAAATATTTCCATGGAAGCATNCAAAGATTTGTAGGTAATATTGATTTTTTTCACCTTGAATTTTGCAAATGAAGAGGAGTGGCCATCAATACAGTGAAGGAGTTGGCTTGAGTGTGAGAATTAAGAAACTTAACCTGTGAAATATTTCCATGGAAGCATATCTCCTTAATCTGTGTAGGGAAAGAGGTGTGCTAGAATTTGAATCTGGATTTGAATAGCAAGACTTACACTTGGTGGGATCTGGGGTAGGTCATGACCCCCTTACCTGTAGAACAGAGAAGCAGTAATACTTAGATCACAATTTTGTTGTAGGAAGTAATGAATTAAAACGGGTATCTAAGCAGAAATGTTGCACTGGATGGAGTTAAAACAAGCAAGAGGATTTTATTCAAAACTATTGTAACAGAGAAGAGAGAGACCAGGA
>SJYW01016468.1:0-13318 GCA_006410735.1 Raphicerus campestris | reverse complement strand
AACTCTCTTGCTTTTTCAATGATCCAGCAGATGTTGGCAATTTGATCTCTGGTTCCTCTGCCTTTTCTAAATCCAGCTTGAACATCTGGAAGTTCACAGTTCACATACTGCTGAAGCCTGGCTTGGAGAATTTTGAGCATTACTTTACTAGCATGTGAGATGAGTGTAATTGTGTGGTAATTTGAGCATTCTTTGACACTGCACTCATCTTACACTAGCAAAGTAAAGCTCAAAATTCTCCAAGCTTGGCTTCAACAGTATGTGAACTGTGAACTTCTAGATGTTCAAGCCGGATTTAGAAAAGGCAGAGGAACCAGAGATCAAATTGCCAACTTCTACTGGATCATAGAAAAAGCAAGAGAGTTCCAGAAAAACATCTACTTGGACTTCCCTGGTGGCTCAGACAGTAAAGCGTCTGTCTACAATGTGGGAGACCTGGGTTCGATCCCTGGGTCGATAAGATCCCCTGGAGAAAGAAATGGCAATCCACTCCAGTACTATTGCCTGGAAAATCTAATGCACAGAGGAGCCTGGTAAGCTATAGTCCATGGGGTCGCAAAGAGTGGGACATGACTGAGCGACTTCACTTTCACTGCTTTATTGGCTATGCCAAAGCCTTTGACTGGGTGCATCACAACAAACTGTGGAAAATTCCCAAAGAGATGCGAATATCAGACCACCTGACCTGCCTCCTGACAAATCTGTATGAAGGTCAAGAAGCAATAATTAGAACTGGACATGGAACAACAGACTGGTTCCAAATTGAGAAAGGAGTAAATCAAGGCTATGTTTTGTCACTCTGCTCATTTAGTTTATATGCAGAGTAGATCATGCAATATGCCGAGCTGGATGATGCACAAGCTGGAATTAAAATTGCCAGGAGAAATATCAATTACCTCAGATATGCAAATGACTCCACTCTTATGGCAGAAAGCAAAGAAGAACTGAGGACCATCTTGATCAAAGTGAAAGAAGAGAGAGAAAAAGCTGGCTTAAAACTCAACATTCAAAAAACTAGTATCATGGCATCCAGTCCCATCACTTCATGGCAAATAGATGGAAAAACAATGGAAACAGTGACAGACTTTATTTTCTTGGTCTCCAAAATCACTGCAGACCACGACTGAAGCCGTGAAATTAAAAGATGCTTGCTCCTTGGAAGAAAAGCTATGACCAACCTAGACTGCATATTAAAAAGTAGACATTTCCTTGCTGAGAAAGGTCCGTCTAGTCAAAGCTATGGTTTTTCCAGTAGCCATGTATGGATATGAGAGTTGGACCATGAAGAATGCTGAGTGCCGAAAATTGATGCTTTTAAACTGTAGTGATGGAGAAGACTCTTGAGAGTCTCTTGGACTGCAAGGAGATCCAACCAGTCAATCCTAAAGGACATCAGTTCTGGGTGTTCATTGGAAGGACCAATACTGAAGCTGAAGCTCCAATACTTTATTCACCTGATAGGAAGAACTGACTCACTGGAAGAGACCCTGATGCTGGAAAAGACTGAAAGCAGAAGAAGGGGACGACAGAGGATGAGATGGTTGGAGGGCATCACCAGTTCAACAGACATGAGTTTGAGCAGGCTCCAGGAGTTGATGTAGTACCAGGAAGCCTGGTGTGCTGCAGTTCATGGCGTCACAAGAGTCAGACATGAATGAGCAACTGAACCGAACTGAACTGATGGGTTTAATAGATACACACTACTATACATATAAAATAGATAAGTAACAAGGATTTACTGTATAGCATAGGTACTATATTTAATATCTTATAATAACCTCTAATAGAAAATAATCGGAATAAATATATGTCTGTAACTGAATCACTTTGCTGTAGACCTGAAACTAACACAGCATTGTAAACCAACTATACCTTAGTGAAAAATTTTAATCACAATGGCTACACATTAAATACATAAAAATCCATGATTTCTTAATGATATTAAACAATAAAGGTCTCTAGGAAATCAATTCTGGAAACTAATATATGAAAAAAAGCACTTATCCTTTGTTTTAAATGTGAACAGTTTTTAACTGAACTATAGTTAATTTATAATGTTGTGTTACTTTCAAGTGTATGGTAAAGTGACTCAGTTATACACACATATGTGTATGTATATATAGTTTTTCACATTCTTTTCCATTATAGGTTATTATGAGATATTGAGCACAATTACCTGTACTACACAATAGGGTCTTGCTGTGTATCTGTTTTATAAATAGTAGGGTATATTTTAATCTCAAACTTCTAATTTATCTCTTGCTCCCCTAATCCTACTATCCCATTTGGTAAATGTCAGTTTGTTTTCTATGTCTGTGAGTCTATTTCTTTTCATAAATCCTGAGTTTCTTTTTATGAAACATAAATTAGAACAACAACAACAAAAAATGGTATCTGGCAAGGAAAAGCTCTCCTTTATAAAATAATCCCAGCTAATAAATGCAGAATAACTAGTAGAATTCTACCACTACTTTACAGCCACTATTGGAATACTGAATTTAGACAGTTATATCCAATGGCTCTGAAAATCAACAGGAGAAAGGTTGGAAGTAAACGCTACAATGGAGGGTTCAGGTTGAGATAACCTGAAAACACAAATCAACCCCAGCATCAGTTAAAAAGATAAAATCACCCATGAGGTAATGCAATAAAAAGTGCATTACACTCCCTGAGATGATTCTTACCTTTGAAAAGTAATTAAACTGAAGCCAATCAAGCCTCTAGCTCTAAATTCCAGTGAAGAGGAAATATGGGAAGGAGAAAACAATAAAAACCACATCAAAGAAGCAGTCATCTAAATCCATTTGTCAATCAGACAGTTTCTCCAATAAATCAACAGTTTTTAAAATTGGCAGGGCATGGGAGTGGGGGCTTTAAAGGATTTACAGGAGAAGAAACTCAAGAGAAAAACAGCCAGTAGCAATAAAGGGTCTTTCTTTGGATATAGATTTAACAAAGCTACCGTAAATAGACATTTTTCAGACAATCATGGAAATATGAATATGAACTGAGTATTAGATGATATAAAGAATTACTGTTAATCTTATTAAGTATAATGGTCTAGTGGTTCCTTATTTAACACAATTATGACTTAGGGATCCATAATGAGTTATTCATCTGTGCAATGACACAATGGCTGAGTGCCATTTTCTCAAATGCCCCAGTGAGAAAAGTGGGTGAGGAGAAAAAAAATCAAACAAAATTGGTTAAATGGTATTAATTGTTGAAGCTTGGGAAAGGATTTATGCTTGGCTATATGTGGTGTGTGTGCTTACTACTTTCTTCTTTAAAACTATTTGAAAATTTCAGGAATAAAAGAAAAAAAAACACAGAAGCCAATGTGAAGGAGTTTCACATGGCTACTTCCAAACCGGACAGTTTGAGCAACAGAAGAAGTAATGACTTGAAAAGTACTAAATATAAAACAAGTTCAATAAAATATAGAAAATAACAATAAAATCTTAAATATAAAAACACATTAGGTTGGATAACAGTTTTAAATAAAAGACTTGTTTGAAAAAAAATCTGTAAATGCAGTAGGTAGGTATATATTAGGGAACTACTGTTAAGTTTTCTTAGTAAGATAATGGCAATTAAATTATTTACAAAATGCTCCTCATATTAGGAGATGAACACTGAGATATTTATGGGGAAAGTATCAAATTGATCTATTAAAGTGGTATCTGAATCAGAATGCCAAGAAAGATTTTTGTGAAAACTGACAAGCTAATTCTAAAACGTGTGCATGCCAAGTCATTTCTGGCGTGACTAACTCTTGGCGACCCTGGAGACCACAGCCCTCCAGTCTCCTCTGTCCATGGGATTCTCCAAGCATGAATACTGAAGTGGGTTGCCATGCCCTTCTCCACTGGATGTTCCTGATGGATCAAACCACATCTCTTAAGTCTTCTGTGCTGGCAGGTGGGTTCTTTACAACTAGTGCCACATGAGAAGCCCTCTAAAAAATGTATATGAGTGAAAATGAGTATAATAACCAAAGCAATCTATAGATTCAAAGCAACAGAAGTAGAACGAATAATTTCACAATTTGTATGGAAATACAAAAAAACTCAAAAAGCCAAAGCAATCTTGAGAAAGAAGAATGGAACTGGAGGAATCAACCTGCCTGACTTCAGACTATACTACAAAGCTACAGTCATCAAGACAATATGGTACTGGCACAAAGACAGAAATGTAGATAAATGGAACAAAATAGAAAGCCCAGAGATGAATCCACGAACCTATGGACACGTTATCTTTGACAAAGGAGGCAAAAATACACAATGGAGAAAAGACAATCTCTTTAACAAGCGGTGCTGGGAAAACTGGTTAACTACCTGTAAAAGAATGAAACTAGAACACTTTCTAACACCATACACAAAAATAAACTCAAAATGGATTAAAGATTTAAACATAAGACCAGAAACTATAAAACTCCTAGATGAAAACATAGGCAAAACACTCTCCAACATAAATCACAGCAGGATCATCTATGACCCACCTCCTAGAGTAATGGAAATAAAAGCAAAAATAAATAATGGGACCTAACTAAACTTAAAAGCTTTCACACAATGAAGGAAACTATAAGCAAGGTGAAAAGACAGCCTTCAGAATGGGAGAAAATAATAGCAAATGAAGCAGTTAACAATCTCAAAAATATACAAGCAGCTCACGCAGCTCAATACCAGAAAAATAAATGACTTAATCAAAAAATGGGCCAAAGAACTAAACAGACATTTCTCCAAAGAAAACATACAGATGGCTAACAAACACATGAAAAGATGATCAACCTCACTCATAATCAGAGAAATGCAAATCAAAACCACAATGAGGTACTATCTCATGCTGGTCAGAATGGCTGCTATGAAAAAGTCTACAAACAATAAATGTTGAAGAGGGTGTGGAGAAAAGGGAACCCTCCTACATTGTTGGTGGGCATGCAGACTAGTACAGTCACTATGGAAAACAGTGTGGAGATTCCTTAAAAAAACTGGAAATAGAACTGTCATTTGACCTAGCAATCCCACTGCTCATCATACACACCAAGGAAATCAGAATTGAAGGAGACACGTGTACTCCAATGTTCATGACAGCACTGTTTACTATAGCTAGGACATGGAAGCAACCTAGACGTCCATTGGCAGATGAATGGATAAGAAAGCTATGGTACATATACACAATAGAATATTACTCAGCTATTAAAAAGAATGCATTTGAATCAGTTGTAATGAGGTGGATGAAACTGGAGCCTATTATACAGAGTGAGGTAAATCAGAAAGAAAAACTCCAATATAGTATATTAATGCATATATATGGAATTTAGAAAGATGGCAACAATGATCCTGTATGTTAGACAGCAAAAGAGACACAGATATAAAGAACAGACTTTTGGACTCGGTGGGAGAAGGCGAAGGTAGGATGATTTTAGAGAATAGCATTGAAACATGTATATTACCATATGTGAAACAGATCACCAGTTTGATGCGTGAAACAGGGCACTCAAAGCCAGTACACTGGGACAACCCAGAGGGCTGGGATGGGGAGGTAAGTGGGAGGGGTTCGGGATGAGGGAAACATGTACACCTGTGGCTGATTCATGTCAATGTATGGCAAAAACCACTATAATACTGCAGAATAATTAGCCTCCAATTAAAATAAATACATTAACTATTTTTTTAATGTATATGGAATTCAAAAGGCCAAGAATAACCAAAGCATTATTAAAGAAAAAGAGCAAAGCTGTAGGACTTACTGACCATATATAAGATATATTATAAAGTTACATTAATTATGACAGTGGTACTCATACAAGAATAAAAAAAACAAAATGAAATGAATCCAGAAACAAACCCCTAATCATCTGATTTATGAAACAGATGATGATGCTAGAGGGAAAGGATGATCTTTTCAATAAATTGTATTTTCAAAACAACAACAACAACAAAACAATGGGCTTTTATCCATATCTCATACTGGCAATGTACAATAAAATCAGTATCAAATGAACTGGAAATATAAATGAGATTAAACAATAACATCACATAAAAAAATATTTCTATGACTTAGAGAAAGGCAAAGATTTCTTAACCAGGACAAACAAGCACTACCCATATAGAGGAAAAATTATGAAATCAACAATATTAAAATTAAGATACAAGCATATCTTGTTTACAGTGCTTCACAAATACTGCATTTTTTATGAATTAAAGGTCTGTGGCAACCCTGTGTGATGATGGTTAACACTTTTTAGTAATAAAGTATTTTTAAATTAAGGTATATTCTTTTTTAGACAGTGCTATTGCATACTTGGAGCTTCCCAGGTGACCAATGCAGGAGACACAGGTTTGGGTTGGGAAGATCCACTGGAGGAGGAAATGGCAACCCACTCCAGTAGTCTTGCCTGAAATCTGGGAGGTTACAATCCATGGGGTCGCAAAGAGTTGGACAAGACTTAACGACTGAGCATGCATGCACTGCACACTTACTTGACTACAGTGTAGTGCAAAATTAACTTTTAAACACACTTGAAACCCCAAAATTTGTATGACTTATTTATCGTGATACTCACTTTACTGCAATGGTAAAAGCAAACCTGCAATGTCTCCAAGATGTGGTTGTATTCAGTTCATCAAAAGACACCATTAAGAGTGAAAGTGGAAGCAATTGAAATTTGCAATAAACAGATCTAACATCATTACTAAAGAAAGATCTTCTACAGAACAATAAGAAAAGGATGGTCCAGGAGAAAAAGTGGTCAAAAGACTTGAATAGGTACCTTGAAAACAAGATATCCAGGCCAACAAACAGGAAAAGATGCACAATGATCAGCAGAGATATGCAAACTAAAACCACAAGATACAATTAATAACCACTAGAATGGTTACATATTTTTTCCTTAACAAGACAACACAGTAAGTGTTGGCAATATTCTAGAGCACTGGAACTCTTAAAAGTTTCTATTAGCAGTTTTTTTTTTTAGTACAACTGCTTTGGAAAACTGGTTGGCAATACTTACTAAAGCTAATCTTATCCATAATCTATGAATTCATCAATTCTCCTCTTAGGTATATGTTCAACAGAAATCTGTGTATATCACCAAAAGACATGTTCTAGAATGTTTATAGTACTATTTGCAGACCAAAGATGTAAACAACCAAAATGCCTATCAGTTGTGGCATATTCACACAATGGAATACCGAGCTATAAGAATGAAGGAATTACTACTACACTCGATAACTTGGATCAGTATCAAAAACAAAATCTTAAGCCAAAGTCAAACACACAGAAAAACATACCAAATTTTTGTAAAGTCCTAAAACAGGAAAATTATTATACAGTGAGAGAAGCCAAGATGTGGTTAATTTGGGGTTTGGATTGTAATTGGTAGGGAAATATATTCAAGGGATTTCAGATACTGATAATTTTTTTTAATGAAGTATGCTGTTGTTTAGTCATTAAGGTGTGTCCCACTCTTTTGCAGTCTCCTCTATCCATGGGATTTTCCAGGCAAGAATACTGAAGCAAGGTGCCATTTCCTTCTCCAGGGGGTCTTCCAGGACCAAGCATCAAACCTGCGTTGCCTGCACTGGCAGGCAGATTCTTTAACCATGAGCCACCAGGGAACCCCAACATGAATTTACAGTTGTTTTGCAATATTAGTTTTAGGTGTATAGCATGGTGACTCAGATTATACTCCATTAAAAATTATTACAATATAATATCTATAAATCCATGTGCTATACAATATATCCTTATTGCTTATGTATTTTATACATAGTAGTTTGTATCTCTTAATCCCATACCTGCTGGTAACTACTAGTTTGTTTTCTATATCACCAAATCGGTTTCTGTTTTGCTATATATATTCATTTGTATTATTTTTTAGATCCCAAATATAAGTGATACCATAAAGTGTCTGTATTTCTCTGTTTCACTAAGCATAATATTCTCTAGGTCCATACAACACTGCTACAAATGGCAGAATTTCATTCTTTGTTATGGCTGAATAATTGTGAGGCTTCGCTGCTAGCTCAGTGGTAAAGAATCTGCCTGCCATGTAGGAGATGTGAGTTGGATCCCTGGGTCAGGAAGATCCCCTTGAGAAGTAAATGGCAACCTACTCCAGTATTCTTGCTGGGAAATCCCACAGACTGAGGAGCCTGGCAAGCTACAGTACAGAGGGTAGCAAAAGAGTAGGACACCACTTAGCAACTCAACAATATTCCATTGTACATATACACCATATCTTTATCCATTCATCTGCTGATGGACACTTGGGTCGTTTCCATATCCTGGCCATTGTAAATAGTGCTGCTGAGAACATTGGAGTGCACACACACCTTTTCAAATTAGTGTTTTTACTTTTTTCAGATATATACCATGAGTGGAATTGCTGGATCATGTGGTAGGTTACACAGTGGTGACAATGCTTTCAGCTGTACCCTTATGTATTCATACCCCAATAAAAATTAAAAAGGAAAAAAAGAATAACAAGTTTGAAAATGGGAAAAAAATTCAAGTGAAAAGTCATCACACTTTTCAGCTCTTAACATTTGTAACTAGGAAGTAAATCAAGTACCTGATATAATCAGACTTGTGAAAGAAAGCTTACAAAATGAAATTTTAATATCCACACTATGTCTAATAAAATATTCTGAATATTTTCTACTTCTCATTAATAAACAGAGAAAGAGAGAGAGAAAGAGAAGATCAGGCCAGGACTGAGTATCTGACAGACTTTAACTCCATTAACTCCACTACCATTTATCAAGTTACTATCCACCTGGGTAGTATCTGGGTTTTGTCATCAGGAAAATGACAATGATGATACTGACTTTTAAACAGTGGTTCTGAACATTAATTAGGGAGCCAACTACATTTTAAAAGTTGTATATAAAAGACAGGCACTAAATTCATTTCAATTTACCACACCAAACATTTATGGGCAACATTATGAACACGCAGTGAAAAGAGCAGTGAGAGAGGAAAGCAAATATGCTGTAGGATAGCATACAATGCACCACAAATTAACACATTGAGGAAGAGGTCAGGATAGAGGCAGATGTGTCTTCCCAGAGGGGCTGGTAACTGACAGTTCACCTAAATGGTAGCAACAAACTGCCAGAAGAAAGACAATATGGGGAATTTACATGGACAGATTAGATCATTCGAGTAGGCAGTAAGTAAGTGTTAGGTCACCCAGTCGTGCCCGACTCTTTGCGACACCATGGACTGCAGCCCACCAGGCTCTTCTGTCCATGAGATTTTCCAAGTAAGGATACTGGAATGGGTTGCCATTGACTAGTGCCATTACCACAGGCAGAGGGAAGAAGAGCGAATGTTGGAAGCAAAATGACCAACAAATGCAAAGCCACTGTCATAAATATATCCTGGCTTCCCACTCATATATGTATAGTCTGTGCCCTCTTTTCCTTTAGATTTCTGCTCAAACGTCATAATACCAGGGAGGCCTTTCTGCCTTTCCTATCTAACATAGTACAATCCTCTCTATCACAACCTATTATATATTTATTATACATTCACTGTCTCTCAACTATACTTAATCATCCCTTATTTTGGCAAGTCTAANGAATAGCATTGAAACATGTATATTACCATATGTGAAACAGATCACCAGTTTGATGCGTGAAACAGGGCACTCAAAGCCAGTACACTGGGACAACCCAGAGGGCTGGGATGGGGAGGTAAGTGGGAGGGGTTCGGGATGAGGGAAACATGTACACCTGTGGCTGATTCATGTCAATGTATGGCAAAAACCACTATAATACTGCAGAATAATTAGCCTCCAATTAAAATAAATACATTAACTATTTTTTTAATGTATATGGAATTCAAAAGGCCAAGAATAACCAAAGCATTATTAAAGAAAAAGAGCAAAGCTGTAGGACTTACTGACCATATATAAGATATATTATAAAGTTACATTAATTATGACAGTGGTACTCATACAAGAATAAAAAAAACAAAATGAAATGAATCCAGAAACAAACCCCTAATCATCTGATTTATGAAACAGATGATGATGCTAGAGGGAAAGGATGATCTTTTCAATAAATTGTATTTTCAAAACAACAACAACAACAAAACAATGGGCTTTTATCCATATCTCATACTGGCAATGTACAATAAAATCAGTATCAAATGAACTGGAAATATAAATGAGATTAAACAATAACATCACATAAAAAAATATTTCTATGACTTAGAGAAAGGCAAAGATTTCTTAACCAGGACAAACAAGCACTACCCATATAGAGGAAAAATTATGAAATCAACAATATTAAAATTAAGATACAAGCATATCTTGTTTACAGTGCTTCACAAATACTGCATTTTTTATGAATTAAAGGTCTGTGGCAACCCTGTGTGATGATGGTTAACACTTTTTAGTAATAAAGTATTTTTAAATTAAGGTATATTCTTTTTTAGACAGTGCTATTGCATACTTGGAGCTTCCCAGGTGACCAATGCAGGAGACACAGGTTTGGGTTGGGAAGATCCACTGGAGGAGGAAATGGCAACCCACTCCAGTAGTCTTGCCTGAAATCTGGGAGGTTACAATCCATGGGGTCGCAAAGAGTTGGACAAGACTTAACGACTGAGCATGCATGCACTGCACACTTACTTGACTACAGTGTAGTGCAAAATTAACTTTTAAACACACTTGAAACCCCAAAATTTGTATGACTTATTTATCGTGATACTCACTTTACTGCAATGGTAAAAGCAAACCTGCAATGTCTCCAAGATGTGGTTGTATTCAGTTCATCAAAAGACACCATTAAGAGTGAAAGTGGAAGCAATTGAAATTTGCAATAAACAGATCTAACATCATTACTAAAGAAAGATCTTCTACAGAACAATAAGAAAAGGATGGTCCAGGAGAAAAAGTGGTCAAAAGACTTGAATAGGTACCTTGAAAACAAGATATCCAGGCCAACAAACAGGAAAAGATGCACAATGATCAGCAGAGATATGCAAACTAAAACCACAAGATACAATTAATAACCACTAGAATGGTTACATATTTTTTCCTTAACAAGACAACACAGTAAGTGTTGGCAATATTCTAGAGCACTGGAACTCTTAAAAGTTTCTATTAGCAGTTTTTTTTTTTAGTACAACTGCTTTGGAAAACTGGTTGGCAATACTTACTAAAGCTAATCTTATCCATAATCTATGAATTCATCAATTCTCCTCTTAGGTATATGTTCAACAGAAATCTGTGTATATCACCAAAAGACATGTTCTAGAATGTTTATAGTACTATTTGCAGACCAAAGATGTAAACAACCAAAATGCCTATCAGTTGTGGCATATTCACACAATGGAATACCGAGCTATAAGAATGAAGGAATTACTACTACACTCGATAACTTGGATCAGTATCAAAAACAAAATCTTAAGCCAAAGTCAAACACACAGAAAAACATACCAAATTTTTGTAAAGTCCTAAAACAGGAAAATTATTATACAGTGAGAGAAGCCAAGATGTGGTTAATTTGGGGTTTGGATTGTAATTGGTAGGGAAATATATTCAAGGGATTTCAGATACTGATAATTTTTTTTAATGAAGTATGCTGTTGTTTAGTCATTAAGGTGTGTCCCACTCTTTTGCAGTCTCCTCTATCCATGGGATTTTCCAGGCAAGAATACTGAAGCAAGGTGCCATTTCCTTCTCCAGGGGGTCTTCCAGGACCAAGCATCAAACCTGCGTTGCCTGCACTGGCAGGCAGATTCTTTAACCATGAGCCACCAGGGAACCCCAACATGAATTTACAGTTGTTTTGCAATATTAGTTTTAGGTGTATAGCATGGTGACTCAGATTATACTCCATTAAAAATTATTACAATATAATATCTATAAATCCATGTGCTATACAATATATCCTTATTGCTTATGTATTTTATACATAGTAGTTTGTATCTCTTAATCCCATACCTGCTGGTAACTACTAGTTTGTTTTCTATATCACCAAATCGGTTTCTGTTTTGCTATATATATTCATTTGTATTATTTTTTAGATCCCAAATATAAGTGATACCATAAAGTGTCTGTATTTCTCTGTTTCACTAAGCATAATATTCTCTAGGTCCATACAACACTGCTACAAATGGCAGAATTTCATTCTTTGTTATGGCTGAATAATTGTGAGGCTTCGCTGCTAGCTCAGTGGTAAAGAATCTGCCTGCCATGTAGGAGATGTGAGTTGGATCCCTGGGTCAGGAAGATCCCCTTGAGAAGTAAATGGCAACCTACTCCAGTATTCTTGCTGGGAAATCCCACAGACTGAGGAGCCTGGCAAGCTACAGTACAGAGGGTAGCAAAAGAGTAGGACACCACTTAGCAACTCAACAATATTCCATTGTACATATACACCATATCTTTATCCATTCATCTGCTGATGGACACTTGGGTCGTTTCCATATCCTGGCCATTGTAAATAGTGCTGCTGAGAACATTGGAGTGCACACACACCTTTTCAAATTAGTGTTTTTACTTTTTTCAGATATATACCATGAGTGGAATTGCTGGATCATGTGGTAGGTTACACAGTGGTGACAATGCTTTCAGCTGTACCCTTATGTATTCATACCCCAATAAAAATTAAAAAGGAAAAAAAGAATAACAAGTTTGAAAATGGGAAAAAAATTCAAGTGAAAAGTCATCACACTTTTCAGCTCTTAACATTTGTAACTAGGAAGTAAATCAAGTACCTGATATAATCAGACTTGTGAAAGAAAGCTTACAAAATGAAATTTTAATATCCACACTATGTCTAATAAAATATTCTGAATATTTTCTACTTCTCATTAATAAACAGAGAAAGAGAGAGAGAAAGAGAAGATCAGGCCAGGACTGAGTATCTGACAGACTTTAACTCCATTAACTCCACTACCATTTATCAAGTTACTATCCACCTGGGTAGTATCTGGGTTTTGTCATCAGGAAAATGACAATGATGATACTGACTTTTAAACAGTGGTTCTGAACATTAATTAGGGAGCCAACTACATTTTAAAAGTTGTATATAAAAGACAGGCACTAAATTCATTTCAATTTACCACACCAAACATTTATGGGCAACATTATGAACACGCAGTGAAAAGAGCAGTGAGAGAGGAAAGCAAATATGCTGTAGGATAGCATACAATGCACCACAAATTAACACATTGAGGAAGAGGTCAGGATAGAGGCAGATGTGTCTTCCCAGAGGGGCTGGTAACTGACAGTTCACCTAAATGGTAGCAACAAACTGCCAGAAGAAAGACAATATGGGGAATTTACATGGACAGA
>SJYW01016467.1:0-16696 GCA_006410735.1 Raphicerus campestris | reverse complement strand
GTCATAATTTTCCTTCCAAGGAGTAAACGTCTTTTAATTTCATGGCTGCAATCACCATCTGCAGTGATTCTGGAGCCCACAAAAATAAAGTGACAGTGTTTCCACTGTTTCCCCATCTATTTTCCATGAAGTGATGGGACCAGAACAAAAATAAGCTCAAAATGGGTTAAAGACCTACACAGACACTATAAAACTCCTTGAGAAAAACATAGGCAGAAGACTCTCTGACATAAATCACAGCAATATCTTTTTCAATCCATCTCCCAGAATAATGGAAATAAAAACAAAAATAAACAAATGGGACCTACTTAAGCTCAAAAGCTTTTGCACAGCAAAGGCAACAATAAACAAAGTGAAAAGACATCTCACAGACTCGGAGAAATATGTGCGAAAGATGTGATTGATAAGGAATTAGTCTCCAAAATTTATAAACAGCCTATGATGCTTAACAGTNTCAAAAGCTTTTGCACAGCAAAGGCAACAATAAACAAAGTGAAAAGACATCTCACAGACTCGGAGAAATATGTGCGAAAGATGTGATTGATAAGGAATTAGTCTCCAAAATTTATAAACAGCCTATGATGCTTAACAGTATCAAAACAAACAGCCCACTCAAAAATGGGCAGAAAACCTGAAGACACATTTCTCCAAAGAGGACATACAAATGGACAATAGGCACATGAAAAGCTGCTCAATATTGCTAGTTATTAGAGAAATGCAAATCAAATATTTGCATTTGATTTGTGCAAATAGTCAGAATGGCTATCAGCAAAAAATCCACAAACAATAAATGCTAGAGAGGGTGTGGAGAGAAGGAAACCCTGCTACACTGTTGGTGGGAATGTAAATGACTGCAGCCACTATGGAGAACAGTATGGGAGGTTCCTTAAAAAACTAAAACTAGAGCTACCATACGACCATATGCAATCCCACTCCTGGGCATAGATCCAGACCAAGCATGATCCGAAAGGATACACGCAGCCCAATGTTCATTCCATCACTGTTTACAACAGTCAAGACATGGAAGCAACCATGTCCATCAACAGAGGAATGGATACAGAAGATGTGGTACATATATACAGTGGAATATTACTCAGCCATTAAAAATAATGAAATAATGCCATTTGCAGCAACATGGATGGACCTAGACAGTGTCATACTGAGTGAAGTCAGTCAGAAAGAAAAGGAAAAATATTGTATGACATCCCTTATATTTGGAATATAAAAAGAAATGATATAAATAAACTTATTTACAAAACAGAAAGAGACTCACAGACTTAGAAAATGAACTTATGGTTGCCCGGGGAGAAGGGACAGCTGGGAGATTTGGGAAGGTCATGTACACACTGCTATATTCAAAATGAATAACCAAGGACCTATTTTATAGCACATGGAACTATACTCAATATTATGTGCCAGCATGGATGGGAGGGGGGGTTCAGGGGAGAATGGATGCATGTATATGTATGTCTGAGCCCCTTTGCTGTTCTCCTAAAACTACCACAACATTGTTAATCAGCTATATCCTAATATAAAATAAAAACTTTGAAGAAAAATGTGATTTTTAAAACATACTTGATAATACAATATCATGTCTCCATGAATTTGGGACTTCCCAATTCTCAATATCTGAACCATGTGCACTATTTTGTGTACCTCCATCTTATCCTTAAATCTACACATCCTATTTTCACTCTATTAAGATTAAAGTGTTCAAGACATTCAATAAATTGCTAAGATACAACACTTGAGCAAGATAGCTAAAGTAATGGAAATAATTTTTACCTGCATTTGAATGAAAGTAGGAGATGTTTTTAGCTTAGCCTTCATTTAAAAAATCTGGTGCACACACAAAGGTAGGAACTTGTCCCATAAAGGCAGATGTATTATTAGCCCCACAGCAAACACTATAGATCTGCTTACATTTAGAAGTGTCGCTGCTTCCTTCAACAAAGAATCAATTATCAGGAGGCATATTACTGACAAAACTGTTCCTCTATGAAGAAAGGAGCCTGGCCTTCAAGCACAACATCTTTTACTCTGTAACAAGACCATTTCTTGTTGAATTCGTAACTGGTAGTCTTTAAGAGGGCTTCCCTGGTGGCTCAGTGGTAAAGAACTGGCCTGCTAATGCAGGAGATGACAGTTTGATCCCTGGTCAGGCAGATTCCCTGGAGAAGAAAATGGTTACCCACTCGAGAATTCTTGCCTGGGAAATTCCATGGACAGAAGGAGTTCTGTGGGCTACATTCAGTCCATGGGGTCGCAAAAGAGTAGGACATGCTTAACAGCTAAACAATAGCTCTTTAAGAGCTTTTCTAGTCTACATGCCTTACAACGTAATTGTTAACCAAATTAAAAAACAAAACCAAAAACCTTCTCTCTTAAAGCAAGGGTTTTAGAGATGAACTAATGCTCCACCGGGCATTTAAAACTTCTTCTCCCTCACAGATGGGCTGCAAGTGTGCCAAGAACACCTTCACGTGACAGACACATCCCTGGTTTTGTCCAACCATAAAATGAAATAGCCGCCTGTCCATTCATGTGATAGCAATTGTTTCCCTGCATCATTGAAATCTCATAACATCAAATACAGAGTATATAATAAAATGGTATATTTAGCTTGGATCCCCATTCTTCAGACTCTTGCTAGTTCCTTTTTTTAAATATGTTACACAGCACTCCTGCTCAAGCCTTCAGTGGTTCCACACTACCTACAACTGCCTGCCTTGCAGGATAAAATCTAAAATTCCTTAGTCTGGCATAAAAATGCTTCATGATCTGGCACCATCCACTATTTAATCATAACCCCACAAGTTATGCTCCAGCAGTACTGCACTTTTAGTTCCTTGAAAACACTGTATTCTCTCATGCCTCTGTACATTTACAATGTTATTTTCACTGCATGGGATGCTCTCACCTGATCTTTTTCCCGACAAAGCTCTGCTTCAGGCATCTTTCTACAATCTTCCCTCAACTCCTACATAGTCATGTCACCTTTTCCTCTCTTTCCTGCTGCAATGTATCTGTATTTGAGTATAAAGATCATATTGTATTGCACCAGTTCTGTTTCATTTAACAAATATTTATTAAGTGGCTACAGGATGCCAGGCACCTTTCTAAATACTGGGACTATAACAATGAATAAAAAATATAGGTCTTTGCCCACATGGAACCATTGTACAATCTAGACAGTGGAAACAAACATCATAAACTCTTGACCAAGTATATAATATTTATTGCCATGGAAGAAACTAAGGGGAAGAGACTTAGGGAGTACCACGCCCAGAGGGGAGAGAGAGGGAGGACAGCAATGCTATTTTATACAGGGAATCGAGGAATGCCTTTATATGGAGATACTCGGGAAGATATCTGAAGGAGGTCAATGAGGGAATGAGTCACGCAGATACCTAGGGAAAGACACAAGCAGAAACAATAAAATATGCAAAGGCCCTGACAGAGGATAATTTGGCATAATGAAGGAACAGCAAGGAGGCCAGTATGGCTGTAAAACAATAAACAAGGTAGGAAGAAGGAGGAAACAGTAAGAGATGAGATAGGAGTGGGGAAGGAAGCGGGTTAAATAGGGTCTTGTGGCCAATGGAAAGTCTTAGGTTTTCTTGAATGAGATGGGAAGCTATTGAAGGATTATGGGCAGAAGAATGGCATGATCTAACTTTGTTCTAAAGAATCAGCAGAAGGAAAAGGGTGGAAGCCGGAAGCTCGACAGGAGGCTACTGTAATAATTTCGATTACAGTTAATTTAGACCAGACAGGCAGTCTTGGCATGCAAAGAAGTGGCCAACTGGTCATTTAATTTGAAGATAAAGCCAACAGGATTACTGATATTTTGGATGTGGATGGGTGTAAGAGGAAAGGGGGTCAAGGATCACTTCTTGAAGAGTTTCAGCCAGAGAAGCTGAAGAGAGATGCCACTTCCAGAGCAAAGAGCTTCTTGTTGGGAAAGAGAGGATGATAAGTCTGAGATGCCTTTAAATATCCAAGTGCAGATGTGCAGCAGGCAAGGAAGTGCTGGCTAGAGATAGAACCTGAGAATCATTAGCAAGCACATAGTATTTCTCAAACCATAAGACTATCCAGGATTACAAGAACAGCAAATATGGAAAAAAGAGAAGAGATTTGACAACTGAGCCTCAAAGTTCTTCAGCATTTTGCATTAGTAGAGTTAAGAAGGAACCAGCAAATGAGACTGCTGTATGTCTCTTCGCTGAATATAAACTGACCAAACCAATTCTTAGCACCATGCTTAGCTTATAACAGACAATGAAATATCTACTAATGTGTATGTTTATAACTTTAGCATGGGCAAAGAAGAAGTTCTAACATCACATCACAAATTATAAAATTGCAAATAAACTTTTTGTATGTTTGCTATAAGCTGATCCATGTCAGTTGTTCCAAAGGTTTAAAAAGAAAATGTCTCCTGTATAGTTATCAAAAGCACTAAATTTAAAAATCTCCATAGTGCTAAAACAGAGATATCATATTGAAAATAAACAAAACACTCCTGAGATGCACACATTCATTTACTGAGTGNCTCTCCAACACCACAGTTCAAAAGCATCAATTCTTTGGTGCTCAGCCTTCTTCACAGTCTAACTCTCACATCCATACATGACCACTGGAAAAACCATAGCCTTGACTAGATGGACCTTTGTTGGCAAAGTAATGTCTCTGCTTTTGAATATGCTATCTAGGTTGGTCATAATTTTCCTTCCAAGGAGTAAACGTCTTTTAATTTCATGGCTGCAATCACCATCTGCAGTGATTCTGGAGCCCACAAAAATAAAGTGACAGTGTTTCCACTGTTTCCCCATCTATTTTCCATGAAGTGATGGGACCAGAACAAAAATAAGCTCAAAATGGGTTAAAGACCTACACAGACACTATAAAACTCCTTGAGAAAAACATAGGCAGAAGACTCTCTGACATAAATCACAGCAATATCTTTTTCAATCCATCTCCCAGAATAATGGAAATAAAAACAAAAATAAACAAATGGGACCTACTTAAGCTCAAAAGCTTTTGCACAGCAAAGGCAACAATAAACAAAGTGAAAAGACATCTCACAGACTCGGAGAAATATGTGCGAAAGATGTGATTGATAAGGAATTAGTCTCCAAAATTTATAAACAGCCTATGATGCTTAACAGTATCAAAACAAACAGCCCACTCAAAAATGGGCAGAAAACCTGAAGACACATTTCTCCAAAGAGGACATACAAATGGACAATAGGCACATGAAAAGCTGCTCAATATTGCTAGTTATTAGAGAAATGCAAATCAAATATTTGCATTTGATTTGTGCAAATAGTCAGAATGGCTATCAGCAAAAAATCCACAAACAATAAATGCTAGAGAGGGTGTGGAGAGAAGGAAACCCTGCTACACTGTTGGTGGGAATGTAAATGACTGCAGCCACTATGGAGAACGGTATGGGAGGTTCCTTAAAAAACTAAAACTAGAGCTACCATACGACCATATGCAATCCCACTCCTGGGCATAGATCCAGACCAAGCATGATCTGAAAGGATACACGCAGCCCAATGTTCATTCCATCACTGTTTACAACAGTCAAGACATGGAAGCAACCATGTCCATCAACAGAGGAATGGATACAGAAGATGTGGTACATATATACAGTGGAATATTACTCAGCCATTAAAAATAATGAAATAATGCCATTTGCAGCAACATGGATGGACCTAGACAGTGTCATACTGAGTGAAGTCAGTCAGAAAGAAAAGGAAAAATATTGTATGACATCCCTTATATTTGGAATATAAAAAGAAATGATATAAATAAACTTATTTACAAAACAGAAAGAGACTCACAGACTTAGAAAATGAACTTATGGTTGCCCGGGGAGAAGGGACAGCTGGGAGATTTGGGAAGGTCATGTACACACTGCTATATTCAAAATGAATAACCAAGGACCTATTTTATAGCACATGGAACTATACTCAATATTATGTGCCAGCATGGATGGGAGGGGGGGTTCAGGGGAGAATGGATGCATGTATATGTATGTCTGAGCCCCTTTGCTGTTCTCCTAAAACTACCACAACATTGTTAATCAGCTATATCCTAATATAAAATAAAAACTTTGAAGAAAAATGTGATTTTTAAAACATACTTGATAATACAATATCATGTCTCCATGAATTTGGGACTTCCCAATTCTCAATATCTGAACCATGTGCACTATTTTGTGTACCTCCATCTTATCCTTAAATCTACACATCCTATTTTCACTCTATTAAGATTAAAGTGTTCAAGACATTCAATAAATTGCTAAGATACAACACTTGAGCAAGATAGCTAAAGTAATGGAAATAATTTTTACCTGCATTTGAATGAAAGTAGGAGATGTTTTTAGCTTAGCCTTCATTTAAAAAATCTGGTGCACACACAAAGGTAGGAACTTGTCCCATAAAGGCAGATGTATTATTGGCCCCACAGCAAACACTATAGATCTGCTTACATTTAGAAGTGTCGCTGCTTCCTTCAACAAAGAATCAATTATCAGGAGGCATATTACTGACAAAACTGTTCCTCTATGAAGAAAGGAGCCTGGCCTTCAAGCACAACATCTTTTACTCTGTAACAAGACCATTTCTTGTTGAATTCGTAACTGGTAGTCTTTAAGAGGGCTTCCCTGGTGGCTCAGTGGTAAAGAACTGGCCTGCTAATGCAGGAGATGACAGTTTGATCCCTGGTCAGGCAGATTCCCTGGAGAAGAAAATGGTTACCCACTCGAGAATTCTTGCCTGGGAAATTCCATGGACAGAAGGAGTTCTGTGGGCTACATTCAGTCCATGGGGTCGCAAAAGAGTAGGACATGCTTAACAGCTAAACAATAGCTCTTTAAGAGCTTTTCTAGTCTACATGCCTTACAACGTAATTGTTAACCAAATTAAAAAACAAAACCAAAAACCTTCTCTCTTAAAGCAAGGGTTTTAGAGATGAACTAATGCTCCACCGGGCATTTAAAACTTCTTCTCCCTCACAGATGGGCTGCAAGTGTGCCAAGAACACCTTCACGTGACAGACACATCCCTGGTTTTGTCCAACCATAAAATGAAATAGCCGCCTGTCCATTCATGTGATAGCAATTGTTTCCCTGCATCATTGAAATCTCATAACATCAAATACAGAGTATATAATAAAATGGTATATTTAGCTTGGATCCCCATTCTTCAGACTCTTGCTAGTTCCTTTTTTTAAATATGTTACACAGCACTCCTGCTCAAGCCTTCAGTGGTTCCACACTACCTACAACTGCCTGCCTTGCAGGATAAAATCTAAAATTCCTTAGTCTGGCATAAAAATGCTTCATGATCTGGCACCATCCACTATTTAATCATAACCCCACAAGTTATGCTCCAGCAGTACTGCACTTTTAGTTCCTTGAAAACACTGTATTCTCTCATGCCTCTGTACATTTACAATGTTATTTTCACTGCATGGGATGCTCTCACCTGATCTTTTTCCCGACAAAGCTCTGCTTCAGGCATCTTTCTACAATCTTCCCTCAACTCCTACATAGTCATGTCACCTTTTCCTCTCTTTCCTGCTGCAATGTATCTGTATTTGAGTATAAAGATCATATTGTATTGCACCAGTTCTGTTTCATTTAACAAATATTTATTAAGTGGCTACAGGATGCCAGGCACCTTTCTAAATACTGGGACTATAACAATGAATAAAAAATATAGGTCTTTGCCCACATGGAACCATTGTACAATCTAGACAGTGGAAACAAACATCATAAACTCTTGACCAAGTATATAATATTTATTGCCATGGAAGAAACTAAGGGGAAGAGACTTAGGGAGTACCACGCCCAGAGGGGAGAGAGAGGGAGGACAGCAATGCTATTTTATACAGGGAATCGAGGAATGCCTTTATATGGAGATACTCGGGAAGATATCTGAAGGAGGTCAATGAGGGAATGAGTCACGCAGATACCTAGGGAAAGACACAAGCAGAAACAATAAAATATGCAAAGGCCCTGACAGAGGATAATTTGGCATAATGAAGGAACAGCAAGGAGGCCAGTATGGCTGTAAAACAATAAACAAGGTAGGAAGAAGGAGGAAACAGTAAGAGATGAGATAGGAGTGGGGAAGGAAGCGGGTTAAATAGGGTCTTGTGGCCAATGGAAAGTCTTAGGTTTTCTTGAATGAGATGGGAAGCTATTGAAGGATTATGGGCAGAAGAATGGCATGATCTAACTTTGTTCTAAAGAATCAGCAGAAGGAAAAGGGTGGAAGCCGGAAGCTCGACAGGAGGCTACTGTAATAATTTCGATTACAGTTAATTGAGACCAGACAGGCAGTCTTGGCATGCAAAGAAGTGGCCAACTGGTCATTTAATTTGAAGATAAAGCCAACAGGATTACTGATATTTTGGATGTGGATGGGTGTAAGAGGAAAGGGGGTCAAGGATCACTTCTTGAAGAGTTTCAGCCAGAGAAGCTGAAGAGAGATGCCACTTCCAGAGCAAAGAGCTTCTTGTTGGGAAAGAGAGGATGATAAGTCTGAGATGCCTTTAAATATCCAAGTGCAGATGTGCAGCAGGCAAGGAAGTGCTGGCTAGAGATAGAACCTGAGAATCATTAGCAAGCACATAGTATTTCTCAAACCATAAGACTATCCAGGATTACAAGAACAGCAAATATGGAAAAAAGAGAAGAGATTTGACAACTGAGCCTCAAAGTTCTTCAGCATTTTGCATTAGTAGAGTTNGTGTAAGAGGAAAGGGGGTCAAGGATCACTTCTTGAAGAGTTTCAGCCAGAGAAGCTGAAGAGAGATGCCACTTCCAGAGCAAAGAGCTTCTTGTTGGGAAAGAGAGGATGATAAGTCTGAGATGCCTTTAAATATCCAAGTGCAGATGTGCAGCAGGCAAGGAAGTGCTGGCTAGAGATAGAACCTGAGAATCATTAGCAAGCACATAGTATTTCTCAAACCATAAGACTATCCAGGATTACAAGAACAGTAAATATGGAAAAAAGAGAAGAGATTTGACAACTGAGCCTCAAAGTTCTCCATCATTTTCCATTAGTAAAGAAGGAACCAGCAAATGAGACTGCTGTATGTCTCTTCGCTGAATATAAACTGACCAAACCAATTCTTAGCACCATGCTTAGCTTATAACAGACAATGAAATATCTACTAATGTGTATGTTTATAACTTTAGCATGGGCAAAGAAGAAGTTCTAACATCACATCACAAATTATAAAATTGCAAATAAACTTTTTGTATGTTTGCTATAAGCTGATCCATGTCAGTTGTTCCAAAGGTTTAAAAAGAAAATGTCTCCTGTATAGTTATCAAAAGCACTAAATTTAAAAATCTCCATAGTGCTAAAACAGAGATATCATATTGAAAATAAACAAAACACTCCTGAGATGCACACATTCATTTACTGAGTGCCTACTAAGATAGTAAGGACACACGAGTGCAAAAAACACACAAAAACCGTGTCCACACTGAGCTAATAAGATGGACAGATAACAAATAAATAAAATGGTATGTTAGCATTAAGAAGGAACAGGTACCACATGAAATGGCAGAGGGAAGGGTGCCAAGGAAGGCTCCATCCACAAGGTAACTTCTGCATAAATATCTGAAGAAAAAGGGAAGCCAAGTAAGTATTTTATAGGAAACAGCTTTTAGTCATTGGCAAAAAGTAAACAATTTAAACCAAGAAGATAAACACCACTGGAAATCAAAACTGATAACCTAGATTAACAGAAATAGAAAGATGGCCAACTCTATGTGTACAAGATCAGTGATTCTACGTAAAGGTCAAAGGGCATAAATCCAGATCCTACCATATAATTTTACCTTGAACTAGAATTCCAAATATCAAGGTACTGGGAGAGATTCCAGTGTATATCCTTCTGGGCATGAATGCAAGTATGCACGTATGTGTTTATGTGTATGTTTTGCAGGGATTATGTGCATGCATTTATATCTGTAGGTTTGTATGTGTGTTTCTGTGTCCTAGAGGGAGACATTACTGGGATAAGTAAGAATAGAAGACAAATATTTCTCAAGCAGTTGCATGCTGCGTGACAATATTAAACATTTTCTAAAATATCCCATTTGGTTGGGTCCAACGACCTTTGACATAAGCATTACTGTTCTCTTTTATAAGTTGAAAAAAAATCATAGTTACACTGACAATACAGGGAATTGACAAAAATCAAATTCCAAAGCCTAGTCTTTCCATTCCTATTCACGTCTTTCTGAACAGAGAAGTGCCTAGAGGAACAGACAGCTAATCCTTTCTGAAACTATCCTAAGAGATCCTATAGGATCTCCAATCTATTTCAAAGAATACCTTAAGCACAGAAATAAGAGGTTCAGAATGTGAATAACTCCCAAGAGAAACTGCAAAGGGCCAGGGTCCTGGACAAGATGATCCTAAGAAAAAGATTATCTGCAGTGGGAGGAAAGCTGAATCATAATAATAGTTTCCATTTATCAAATACTTACATTACACACACAGATGATGTTTTTTAGGGACTTCACATGTATGTCACTTAATCTTCATAATAACTTCTTCCAAGTAATTTTTTTTAATAGAGAAATTGGGGACGGAGGGATAACACTGCAGGGGTAAGGCGTAACAGAAACAAGTTCAGGAGGTGGAAATAGGAGGAGCACCTTCAAGAAAGCAGTTAACAGTACAAACTGACTCAAGCTGAGAGAGATGAAAGGGGAGTAGAAAGGATGCAGCTGTGAAAGAAAGGCGGCGCTGCACAGAACCTGTGATGTCAAGCCAAGGAGTTCTAATTTCATTCAGCAACAGTGTCACTACAAGTTTCCGTGTGATCAAACCTATGCTTCAGGAAAATCACTGACAGTTACAGGGCCTAAACTAAGGTAACAAAGGGGGAATGGAGGAAAAAGAAATATGGAAGAGACACTACAGAGGGAAAATCCAGCATTTGCCCAGACTCAGGATATGACGTTCTAATAACTGGAGTATCAACCTAAACAGAGGATTAGAAACTTTAGATGCGGGGAAGATGGGAAGATATAAAAATACGCAGACATGATCATTTATGTACTCAACCAAAAAATGGGAGAGAAGGAATCAAATGTACACTTAAAAACCTAAGTTTTGGTGTACACAAGCTTAGAAAAAAACACTATTATACCATGTAGTTATAGATACATAAGACAATCCTATATAATTTTTTTTCTTTTTGGCCACACCATGCAGGATATGAGATCTTAGTTCCCCAACCAGGAATCAAACCTGTGCCTCCTGCAGTGGAAGCCCAGAGTCCTAACCACTGGACTGCAGGGATGTCTCAAGACAATCCCATGTAATGTTAACATATAAGGTCTTTCAATTTTCATATAAAGTTTAATTTTAACTGTTCCAGTAAGACAAAAGTTGAAAATAATTATGAAAGCATCTACAGTGCTGGCATAGCACAGCAAGTTAAAACAAATTCATTTTGGAGACAGGAGTTTCAGTGTGAGTGTTGTACTTAATACTCTGCATGTCCTTGTCTCAACCTCCTGTGTAAAAAGAAGTCATTATAGTGCTTCAAGGGCTACTGGGCCATCAGCTGAGGTTAGTGAAGTGAAGTGAAAGTCGCTAAGTCGTCCAACTCTTTGTGACCCCATGGACTATACAGTCCGTGGGATTCTCCAGGCCAGAATACTGAAATGGGAAGCCGTTCCTTTCTCCAGGGGATGTTCCCAACCCAGGGATTGATCCCAGGCCTCCTGCACTGCAGGTGGATTCTTTACCAGCTGAGCCACCAGGGAAGCCCAGCTGGGGTAGAGCGCTTACCATAATGCCTAGAACAAAATAAGCACTCAGTAAACAGTAACTAGCAGTGCCCTTCCCTGGTTACAGATTCCTGAGAAATAGCATCTGTACACAGTTCCCTTCACTCAAGCTATCAGGTCTGACCAAAGACTACCTGTAATTTAACAACTGGACACCAGAGGAGCTCATTTTTTTAATGAAACTTTTATTACAGAAATAATACATTTCTATTGGAAGAAATCGATGCAAAAACACCTGGCCTTTCTGTATCTCAGGTTCCGAATCTCTAAAATGAGATGCCTGAACTCTTTCAGATGGAGGGGGAGGGCAAAAATTGGGGGTCAGTCAGCCAGAGATTTGTTTGGCTTGCACAGTGTTAGGAAAAATGTAGCCAACATCTAGAAATGGAAGAGTTAATAATAAATAAATCCACATTTCTGGTTTCTCTTTAACAACCAGAGTCCTGGCAATGAGGTTCTGAATGGAAACTGTAGACAGATACTCTTGAAATCCTAACAATCCCCACCTGGCTTTCCTTCATTATGCCTGGTGGTCTCTGTAGACTGGAGTTTGCATCTCCTTAACTAGTTAATCTAAGTTCCCCTAACTTTAAGATCCTGAAAAGTTGTAAAAAGAGCACATGGCAACACTGATTTCAAATGTTTTTAGATATTGCTACCCTTGGCCAGTTTAATCTGATAAACACTATAAGAACTAGAAACACATCTATATTAAATAAATTGTTCATCAAGAAAGCTATGAACATAAACTTTACCAATTATCACGTCTACTCATGTTATAGCCAGCACTTAACTAAAACTAAGCACAACGTGCTAGGCAGTACGCCAAGTCATCCAATCTTTTAATAACCACTCTGTAAGACTAGAATAACTACTACCTCCAATTTTTACAAAAGGAAGCTG
Source organism: Raphicerus campestris (assembly GCA_006410735.1). Classification (NCBI taxonomy): domain Eukaryota; kingdom Metazoa; phylum Chordata; class Mammalia; order Artiodactyla; family Bovidae; genus Raphicerus; species Raphicerus campestris. The sequence goes on along the minus strand of SJYW01016467.1, from coordinate 3,951 downwards.
AAGCTCAGAAAGGTTAGGTGATTACTAGAAAAGCAGCAGAAAATTCATGCTTTCAACATGCTACATTTTCATTTATCATTCAACCAATTTCTATATACCTAATCTAATAAATATTTTCTACAGAATAAAGAAATCTGACACAAGAGCTCTCTCATTCATTTCTCTTTAAAGCTTTCAAAGGAGAACAGAAGAGAAAAACCACCAAAAGAGACCTTTCAAATGGTTTCACAGTCACCCCCTTCAGAGTATGTCAGACTGCCCCAGCTGTATAGTCGCCACCAAGGAGGTGGGGTGCCCAAGAACTGTTGCTGTTGTTTCATTGCTAAGCCATGTCCAACTCTTGCAACCCCATGGACTGTAGCCCACCAGGCCCCTCTGTCCATGGAATTCTCCAGGCAAGAACACTGGATGGATTGCCATTTCCTTCTCCAGGGGATATTCCCAACCTTGGGATTGAACCCAAGTCTCCTGCATTGGCAGGTGGATTTTTTACAACTGAGCCACCTTGGAAGCTCACCTAAGAACTACTGAAAAGAGACAAATACTACATAGCTATTACTTCCCTCATCTTTAGCTGTCACTTTAAAAGCATGACTGAAAAGATACACATTTATACTTGTGATATTATTCAGGCAGAGAATGAGTCACGAATAGGCATATGGAGACTGCTGGAATATCTAGTAAGTAGGGCTTTCCAGTGTATAAAATTAACATGATCAGAGAACTGGATTGTCAAGTAGCTTTTNTCTTTCAATTTTCATATAAAGTTTAATTTTAACTGTTCCAGTAAGACAAAAGTTGAAAATAATTATGAAAGCATCTACAGTGCTGGCATAGCACAGCAAGTTAAAACAAATTCATTTTGGAGACAGGAGTTTCAGTGTGAGTGTTGTACTTAATACTCTGCATGTCCTTGTCTCAACCTCCTGTGTAAAAAGAAGTCATTATAGTGCTTCAAGGGCTACTGGGCCATCAGCTGAGGTTAGTGAAGTGAAGTGAAAGTCGCTAAGTCGTCCAACTCTTTGTGACCCCATGGACTATACAGTCCGTGGGATTCTCCAGGCCAGAATACTGAAATGGGAAGCCGTTCCTTTCTCCAGGGGATGTTCCCAACCCAGGGATTGATCCCAGGCCTCCTGCACTGCAGGTGGATTCTTTACCAGCTGAGCCACCAGGGAAGCCCAGCTGGGGTAGAGCGCTTACCATAATGCCTAGAACAAAATAAGCACTCAGTAAACAGTAACTAGCAGTGCCCTTCCCTGGTTACAGATTCCTGAGAAATAGCATCTGTACACAGTTCCCTTCACTCAAGCTATCAGGTCTGACCAAAGACTACCTGTAATTTAACAACTGGACACCAGAGGAGCTCATTTTTTTAATGAAACTTTTATTACAGAAATAATACATTTCTATTGGAAGAAATCGATGCAAAAACACCTGGCCTTTCTGTATCTCAGGTTCCGAATCTCTAAAATGAGATGCCTGAACTCTTTCAGATGGAGGGGGAGGGCAAAAATTGAGGGTCAGTCAGCCAGAGATTTGTTCGGCTTGCACAGTGTTAGGAAAAATGTAGCCAACATCTAGAAATGGAAGAGTTAATAATAAATAAATCCACATTTCTGGTTTCTCTTTAACGACCAGAGTCCTGGCAATGAGGTTCTGAATGGAAACTGTAGACAGATACTCTTGAAATCCTAACAATCCCCACTTGGCTTTCCTTCATTATGCCTGGTGGTCTCTGTAGACTGGAGTTTGCATCTCCTTAACTAGTTAATCTAAGTTCCCCTAACTTTAACATCCTGAAAAGTTGTAAAAAGAGCACATGGCAACACTGATTTCAAATGTTTTTAGATATTGCTACCCTTGGCCAGTTTAATCTGATAAACACTATAAGAACTAGAAACACATCTATATTAAATAAATTGTTCATCAAGAAAGCTATGAACATAAACTTTACCAATTATCACGTCTACTCATGTTATAGCCAGCACTTAACTAAAACTAAGCACAACGTGCTAGGCAGTACGCCAAGTCATCCAATCTTTTAATAACCACTCTGTAAGACTAGAATAACTACTACCTCCAATTTTTACAAAAGGAAGCTGAAGCTCAGAAAGGTTAGGTGATTACTAGAAAAGCAGCAGAAAATTCATGCTTTCAACATGCTACATTTTCATTTATCATTCAACCAATTTCTATATACCTAATCTAATAAATATTTTCTACAGAATAAAGAAATCTGACACAAGAGCTCTCTCATTCATTTCTCTTTAAAGCTTTCAAAGGAGAACAGAAGAGAAAAACCACCAAAAGAGACCTTTCAAATGGTTTCACAGTCACCCCCTTCAGAGTATGTCAGACTGCCCCAGCTGTATAGTCGCCACCAAGGAGGTGGGGTGCCCAAGAACTGTTGCTGTTGTTTCATTGCTAAGCCATGTCCAACTCTTGCAACCCCATGGACTGTAGCCCACCAGGCCCCTCTGTCCATGGAATTCTCCAGGCAAGAACACTGGATGGATTGCCATTTCCTTCTCCAGGGGATATTCCCAACCTTGGGATTGAACCCAAGTCTCCTGCATTGGCAGGTGGATTTTTTACAACTGAGCCACCTTGGAAGCTCACCTAAGAACTACTGAAAAGAGACAAATACTACATAGCTATTACTTCCCTCATCTTTAGCTGTCACTTTAAAAGCATGACTGAAAAGATACACATTTATACTTGTGATATTTTTCAGGCAGAGAATGAGTCACGAATAGGCATATGGAGACTGCTGGAATATCTAGTAAGTAGGGCTTTCCAGTGTATAAAATTAACATGATCAGAGAACTGGATTGTCAAGTAGCTTTTCTCACTCCCAGTAAATGAAAAATTACTTTAAAAAAAAATGTCATCTGAGATTCTATAATCTCATTCAACTGGCAACCTTAAAAAAATCAACACATTACATAATTATTATCAGAAATCTGATTCGACTTAAGAATGGCCATTATGATATTAACTTAGGACCTGGAAGTTAAATAAATAGAGAATAATAAAGTGTCACGAACACTGCACTCCTGCTCTATGATGGAAATAAGGTACTGTGCAATTACTAGGAAAACACAAGGTCACAGCACTGAGCAAGCACTTGAGTGGGCAAAGGACTCCCAAAATCCAGCACAGTTCAGGTGGTGAGCCAAGAACTGCTTGGTGGTTTTAATACCTGAACAATTCTTGACAAGGCAGAAAGCCAAGATCAAAGCATGAATTCCATGGCAATTCCTCAAAATGTCCTACCTAGTAGGCAAGATGCAGCTCTTCAGTGTGAAAATCTACAGAATGTAGAGTCCGACTGTTTTACACAAGTCATGTGCATAATAATTATCACAGTTATCTATATCGCTATCATATTAATCACCTCTGACTGAAGCTCAGTTTAGAACAGACTACTGTACATGAAAAGACAAGTTTCGCAAGGCACTGCCAGGAAATGTCCATGGCTTAGAGAGAGACGTCACCAAGTTGCAGGCAGGATCTTCCTGTGGTTTGCCTTGCCCACTTCTGGTTTCAGTTGTGAACGTGTGCTGATCCCAAAGCTTCTTACAGCCTCCTTCTCAAGTAGCAGCCCAAACTCTGAAGCACATATGGTAGAAAGCTCTCCTAGGATAGACCAGTGGCCCCTGTGGTGACATGAATCTTGAGAGGCTTTTGAGCTGGCCAAGAGAGCCTCCTATGGCAAGTAAAGTAAAGGCCACAGCCAGGTGGTGGCGGAACTAAGGGCTACTTGGACAAGTCATATATGGGGTAAGGCTATACTTCTAGTAACAGCATCCAGAAAGCTAAAATGGGACTCAGTCAGGACCTAGTGTTTTGTTTTTTTAAAAAGATATAAAGAAGTTGCACCACACAGGTGCATGTACGTGAGTGTTGTGTTCTAAGAGAACAATTAACATGCAGAAACTCACATGA
>SJYW01016461.1:267696-290394 GCA_006410735.1 Raphicerus campestris | reverse complement strand
GTGCAAAAGAATGAAATTAAATTACTACATAACACCATATACAAAGATAAACTCAAAATAGATTAAAGACCTACATGTACGACCAGAAACTAATAAACTCTTAGAACAGAGCACAGGCAGAACACTCAATGACATAAGTCAAATCAAAATCTTCTATGATCTGCCACCTAGATTAATGGAAATAAAAACAAAAAAAAAAACCTAATTAAGCTTAAAACTTTTCGCAAAGCAAAGGAAACTACAAACAAGGTGAAAAGACAACCTTCAGAATGGGAGAAAATTATAGCAAATGAAACAACTGATGACAGATTAATTTCCAAACTATACAAGCAGCTCATACAACTCAATACCAGAAAAGCAAGCAACCCAATCAGAAAGTGGGAAAGGGACATGAAGAGACATTTCTCCAAAGAAGACATACAGATGGCTAAGAAGCACATGAAAAGATGCTCAACATCACTCATAATTCGAGAAATGGAAATCAAAACTACAATGAGATACCACCTCACACCAGTTGGAATGGCCATCATGAAAAAGTCTACAAGCAATGAATGCTGGAGAAGGTGTGGAGAAAGGGAACCTTCTTGCATTGCTAGAGGTAGAAATGTAAATGGATACAGCCACCATAGAAAAAGATATGGAGATTTCTTTAAAAACTAGGAATAAAACCACCGTATGACCCAACGATCTCACTCCTAGGCATATACGCCAAGGAAAACAAAATTGAAAAAGACACACGTATCACATTTTTCATTGCAGCAATATTTACAATAGCTAGAACATGGAAGCAACCTAGATGTCCATCAGCAGATGAATGGATAAAGAAGCTGTGGTACATATATGCAATGGAATATACTACTAAGCCATAAAAAGGAACACACTTGAATCTGTGCTAATGAGGTAGACAAAACTAGAGCCTTTTATGCAGAGTAAAATAACTCAGAAAGAGAAATATAATAACATATACTGACACATAAATAAGGTATCTGAAGAGATGGCACTGATTCATTTATCTTCAGGGCAGCTATGGAGAAGCAGACATAGAGAAGAGACCTATGGACATGGCAGGAAGAGAGGAGGGAAAAGGGGAGATGTATGGAGAGACCAATAGAAATTTACAATACCATATGCAAAACAGATAGAAGGATAGCCAAAGTGAATTTGCTGTGTGACTCAGGGGACTGGAACAGGGGCTCTATGACAAACTGAGTGGTGCGATGGGGAGGGAGATGGGAGGGAAGGCTGGGGGAGTGGGGACATGGGTGAACCTACAGCTGATTCTCATTAATGCATGGCAGAAAACCACAAAATTCTCCACAGCAACTATCCTTCAGTTAAAAAAAAATTAAAAAGTACTGGAAAAGTAAAAAGAAAAAAAAATCTTAATGATAACCATGATGGTGTGATCACTCACCTAGAGTCAGACATCTTGGAGTGTGAAGTCTTAGGAAGCATTACTATGAACAAAGCTGGTGGAGGGGATGGAATTCCCACTGAGCTGTTTCAAATCCTAAAAGATGATGTTGTTAAAGTGCTGGACTCCATATGCCAGTAAATTTGGAAAACTCAGCAGAGACCACAGGACTGGAAAAGGTCAGTTTTCATTCCAATCCCAAAGGAAAGCAGAGCCAAAGAATGTTCAAACTACTGCACAATTGCACCCATTGCACATGCTAGTAAAGTAATGCTCAAAATTCTCCAAGCTAGGTTACAACAGTGTGTGAACTGGGAATTTCCAGATGTTCAAGCTGGCTTTAGGAAAGGAAGAAGAACCAGAGGTCAAATTGCCACATGCATTGTATCATAGAAAAATCAAGAGAATTCCAGGAAAACATCTATTTCTGCTTCATTGACTATGCCAAAGCCTTTGACTGTGTGGATCACAACAAACTATGTAAAGTTCTTAAAGAGATGGGAACACCAGAATACCTTACCTGCCTCCATCTTAGGTGGCCCTACATGGCATGGGTCACAGTTTCACTGAGTTATACAGGGCTGTGGTCCAAGAGATCAGATTGTTTAGTTTCCTATGATTGTGGTTTTCATTCTGTCTGCCCTCTGATGGAGAAGGATAAGAGGCTTATGATGCTTCCTGATGGAAGAAACTGAGGAGGAAACTGAGTCTTATTCTGTTGGGCAGGGCCATGCTCAGTACATCTATAATCCAATTTTCTGTTGATGGGTGGGTCTGTGTTCCCTCCTTGTTGTTTGACCTGAGATCAAACTATGGTGCTGGTAATGAAGATAATGGGGACCTCCTTCAAAAGGTCCCAAGCACACACTGCTACACTCAGTGCACCAAATCAGGCAGCAGGTCACTGCCAAACCATGCCTCCTCCAAAGACTCCTGGACATTCACAGGCAAGTCTGGGTCAGTCTCCTGTGGGGTCACTGCCCCTGTCTTCCAGGTCTTCATGCACACAAGGTATTTTTTGTGCCCTCCAAGTGTCTGTTTCCTCAGTCCTGTGTAAGCTCTGGCTGCTCTATGGTGGGATTAATGGCGACCTCCTCCAAGAAGGCTTATGCCATAACTAGGTCTACTGCACCCAGAGCCCTGATCCTGCAGCAATCCACTGCTGATGTGTACCTCCACAGGAGACACTCAAACATAGTTCTGGCTCAGTCTCTGTTGAGTCTCTGGGTCCTGGTGCACATAAGATTTGTTTGAGCCCTCCAAATATTTTTGGCAGGTATGGGGTTTGATTCTAAATGCAATTTCATCCCTCCTGCCATCTTGCTGGGGTTTATCTTTTGCCTTTGCCCTTGGACATGGGATATCACTTTTTGGTGGGATGCAGCATTCTCCTGTCAATGGTTGTTCATCAGTGAGTTGTAATTTTGGAGTTCTCACAGGAAAAGATGAGCACATGTATGTCCTTCTACTCTAGTATCTTGGAATAATAACTCGCAGAGTTCTGACAAAACATGGTCCACTAGAGAAGGGAATGGCAAACCACTTCAGTATTCTTGCTGTGAGAACCCCATGAACAGTATGAAAAGGCAAAAATATAGGACACTAAAACATTAACTCCTCAGGTCAGTAGGTACCCAGTATGCTACTGGAGATCATTGGAGAAATAACTCCATAAAGAATGAAGGGATGGAGCCAAAGCAGAAAGTAAAGTGGGATGCTTCAAAGAGCAGTATTGGATAGGATGTTAGATCCATGAATCAAGGCAAATTGGAAGTGGTCAGACAAGAGATGGCAATAGTAAACTTTGTCATTTTAGGAATCAGCGAACTAAAATGGACTGGAATGGGTGAATTTAACTCAGATGACCATTATATCTACTACTGTCAGCAAGAATCCCTTAGAAGAAATGGAGCATCCATCATAGTCAAAAACAGAATCTGAAATGCAGTACTTGGATCCAATTTCACAGGTGACAGAATGATCTCTTTTGTTCCCAAGGCAAATCATTCAATATCACAGTAATCCAAGTCTATGCTGCAACCAGTAATGCTGAAGAGGCTGATACTGAAGGTCCTATGAAGACCTACAAGGCCTTCAAAAATGACAGAATGATCTCTGTTCATTTCCAAGGCAAACCATTCAGTCTCACAGTAATCCAAGTCTATGCCCCAACCAGTAATGCTGAAGAAGCTGAGGCTGTAGGTTCTATAAAGATCTTCAAGAATTTCTAGAACTAACACCCTACAAAAGATGTCTTTTCATTATATGAGACTGCAATGCAAAAGTAGGAAGTCAAGAGATACCTGGAGTAACAGGCAAATTTGTCCTTGGAATACAGAATGAAGCAGGGAAAAAGCTACAGAGTTTTGACAAGAGAACACACTGGTCATAGCAAGCACCCTTTTCCAGCAACACAAAAGGAGATTCTACACATGGACATCACCAGATGGTCAATACTGAAATCAGATTGATTATATTCTTTGCAGCCAAAGATGGAGAAGCTCTATACAGTCAACAAAAACATGACCAGGAGCTGACTGTGGTTCAGATCATGAACTCCTTATTGCCAAATTCAGACGTAAATTGAAGAAAGTAGGGAAAACCACTAGACCATTCAGGTATGACCTAAATCAAATCCCTTATGATTATACAGTGGAAGTGAGAAATAGATTTAAGGGCCTAGATCTGATAGATAGAGTGCCTGATGAACTATGGAATGAGGTTCGTGACATTGTACAGGAGACAGGGATCAAGACCATCCCCATGGAAAAGAAATGCAAAAAAGCAAAATGGCTGTCTGGGGAGGCCTTACAAATAGCTGTGAAAAGAAGAGAGGCGAAAAGCAAAGGAGAAAAGGAAAGATATAAGCATCTGAATGCAGAGTTCCAAAGAATAGCAAGAAGAGATAAGAAAGCCTTCTTCAGCGATCAATGCAAAGAAATAGAGGAAAAGAACAGAATGGGAAAGACTAGAGATCTCTTCAAGAAAATTAGAGATACCAAGGGAACATTTCATGCAAAGATGGGCTCGATAAAGGACAGAAATGGTATGGACCTAACAGAAGCAGAAGATATTAAGAAGAGGTGGCAAGAATACACAGAAGAACTGTACAAAAAAGATCTTCACGACCCAGATAATCATGATGATGTGATCACTCATCTAGAGCCAGACATCTTGGAATGTGAAGTCAAGTGGGCCTTAGAAAGCATCACTACGAACAAAGCTAGTGGAGGTGATGGAATTCCAGTGGAGCTGTTTCAAATCCTGAAAGATGATGCTGTGAAAGTGCTGCACTCAATATGCCAGCAAATTTGGAAAACTCAGCAGTGGCCACAGGACTGGAAAAGGTCAGTTTTCATTCCAATCCCAAAGGAAAGCAGAGCCAAAGAATGTTCAAACTACTGCACAATTGCACCCATTGCACATGCTAGTAAAGTAATGCTCAAAATTCTCCAAGCTAGGTTACAACAGTGTGTGAACTGGGAATTTCCAGATGTTCAAGCTGGCTTTAGGAAAGGAAGAAGAACCAGAGGTCAAATTGCCACATGCATTGTATCATAGAAAAATCAAGAGAATTCCAGGAAAACATCTATTTCTGCTTCATTTACTATGCCAAAGCCTTTGACTGTGTGGATCACAACAAACTATGTAAAGTTCTTAAAGAGATGGGAACACCAGAATACCTTACCTGCCTCCATCTTAGGTGGCCCTACATGGCATGGGTCACAGTTTCACTGAGTTATACAGGGCTGTGGTCCAAGAGATCAGATTGTTTAGTTTCCTATGATTGTGGTTTTCATTCTGTCTGCCCTCTGATGGAGAAGGATAAGAGGCTTATGATGCTTCCTGATGGAAGAAACTGAGGAGGAAACTGAGTCTTATTCTGTTGGGCAGGGCCATGCTCAGTACATCTATAATCCAATTTTCTGTTGATGGGTGGGTCTGTGTTCCCTCCTTGTTGTTTGACCTGAGATCAAACTATGGTGGTGGTAATGAAGATAATGGGGACCTCCTTCAAAAGATCCCAAGCACACACTGCTACACTCAGTGCACCAAATCAGGCAGCAGGTCACTGCCAAACCATGCCTCCTCCAAAGACTCCTGGACATTCACAGGCAAGTCTGGGTCAGTCTCCTGTGGGGTCACTGCCCCTGTCTTCCAGGTCTTCATGCACACAAGGTATTTTTTGTGCCCTCCAAGTGTCTGTTTCCTCAGTCCTGTGTAAGCTCTGGCTGCTCTATGGTGGGATTAATGGCGACCTCCTCCAAGAAGGCTTATGCCATAACTAGGTCTACTGCACCCAGAGCCCTGATCCTGCAGCAATCCACTGCTGATGTGTACCTCCACAGGAGACACTCAAACATAGTTCTGGCTCAGTCTCTGTTGAGTCTCTGGGTCCTGGTGCACATAAGATTTGTTTGAGCCCTCCAAATATTTTTGGCAGGTATGGGGTTTGATTCTAAATGCAATTTCATCCCTCCTGCCATCTTGCTGGGGTTTATCTTTTGCCTCTGCCCTTGGACATGGGATATCACTTTTTGGTGGGATGCAGCATTCTCCTGTCAATGGTTGTTCAGCAGTGAGTTGTAATTTTGGAGTTCTCACAGGAAAAGATGAGCACATGTATGTCCTTCTACTCTAGTATCTTGGAATAATAACTCGCAGAGTTCTGACAAAACATGGTCCACTAGAGAAGGGAATGGCAAACCACTTCAGTATTCTTGCTGTGAGAACCCCATGAACAGTATGAAAAGGCAAAAATATAGGACACTAAAACATTAACTCCTCAGGTCAGTAGGTACCCAGTATGCTACTGGAGATCAGTGGAGAAATAACTCCATAAAGAATGAAGGGATGGAGCCAAAGCAGAAAGTAAAGTGGGATGCTTCAAAGAGCAGTATTGGATAGGATGTTAGATCCATGAATCAAGGCAAATTGGAAGTGGTCAGACAAGNAATAACTCCATAAAGAATGAAGGGATGGAGCCAAAGCAGAAAGTAAAGTGGGATGCTTCAAAGAGCAGTATTGGATAGGATGTTAGATCCATGAATCAAGGCAAATTGGAAGTGGTCAAACAAGAGATGGCAATAGTAAACTTTGTCATTTTAGGAATCAGCGAACTAAAATGGACTGGAATGGGTGAATTTAACTCAGATGACCATTATATCTACTACTGTCAGCAAGAATCCCTTAGAAGAAATGGAGCATCCATCATAGTCAAAAACAGAATCTGAAATGCAGTACTTGGATCCAATTTCACAGGTGACAGAATGATCTCTTTTGTTCCCAAGGCAAATCATTCAATATCACAGTAATCCAAGTCTATGCTGCAACCAGTAATGCTGAAGAGGCTGATACTGAAGGTCCTATGAAGACCTACAAGGCCTTCAAAAATGACAGAATGATCTCTGTTCATTTCCAAGGCAAACCATTCAGTCTCACAGTAATCCAAGTCTATGCCCCAACCAGTAATGCTGAAGAAGCTGAGGCTGTAGGTTCTATAAAGATCTTCAAGAATTTCTAGAACTAACACCCTACAAAAGATGTCTTTTCATTATATGAGACTGCAATGCCAAAGTAGGAAGTCAAGAGATGCCTGGAGTAACAGGCAAATTTGTCCTTGGAATACAGAATGAAGCAGGGAAAAAGCTACAGAGTTTTGACAAGAGAACACACTGGTCATAGCAAGCACCCTTTTCCAGCAACACAAAAGGAGATTCTACACATGGACATCACCAGATGGTCAATACTGAAATCAGATTGATTATATTCTTTGCAGCCAAAGATGGAGAAGCTCTATACAGTCAACAAAAACATGACCAGGAGCTGACTGTGGTTCAGATCATGAACTCCTTATTGCCAAATTCAGATGTAAATTGAAGAAAGTAGGGAAAACTGCTAGACCATTCAGGTATGACCTTAATAAAATCCCTTATGATTATACAGTGAAAGTGACAAATAGATTCAAAGGATTAGATCTGATAGACAGAATGCATGAAGAACTATGGCATCTGGTGCCATCACNAGATCATGAACTCCTTATTGCCAAATTCAGACGTAAATTGAAGAAAGTAGGGAAAACCACTAGACCATTCAGGTATGACCTTAATAAAATCCCTTATGATTATACAGTGGAGGTGACAAATAGATTCAAAGGATTAGATCTGATAGACAGAATGCATGAAGAACTATGGATGGAGGTTCATGACACTGTACAGGAGGCAGTGATCAAAACTATCCCAAAGAAAAAGAAATGCATAAAGATAAAATGGTTATCTGAGGATGGATTACAAATAGCTGAGAAAAGAAAAGAAATGAAGGGCAAAGGAGAAAAGGAAAGATATATCCATTTGCGTAGAGTTCCAGAGAATAGCAAAGAGAGATAATAAAGTCTTCCTCAGCGATCAGTGCAAAGAAATAGAGGAAATCGATAGAATGGGAAAGACTAGAGATCTCTTCAAGAAAATCAGTGATACCAAGGGAACATTTTATGCAAAGGTGGGCACAATAAAGGAAAGAAATGGTATGGACCTAACAGAAACAGAAGAGATTTAGAACAGGTGGCAAGAATACACAGAAGAACTATACAAAAAAGATCTTCATAACCCAGATAATCACATCACTCACTTAGAGCCAGACATCCTGGAATATGAAGTCAAGTGGGCCTTAGAAAGGTTCACTACAAACAAAGCTAGTGGAGGTGATGGAATTTCATTTAAGCTACTTCAAATCCTAAGAGATATTGCTGTGCAAGTGCTGCACTCAATATACCAGCAAATTTGGAAAACTCAGTAGTGGCCACAGGGCTGGAAAATGTCAGTTTTCATTTCAATCCCAAAGAAAGACAATGCTAAAGAATGTTCAAACTACTGCACAATTCCACTCATCTCACATGCTAGCAAAGTAATGCTCATAGTTTTCCAAGCCAGGCTTCAACAGTATGTGAACCGTGAACTTCCAGATATTCAAGCTGGATTTAGAAAAGGCAAAGGAACTAGAGACTGAATTGCCAATATCTGTTGGATCATCAAAAAGGCAAGAGAGTTAGAGGAAAAACATCTACGTCTGCTTTATTGACTATGCCAAAGCATTTGATTGTGTGGATGACAACAAGCTGTGGAAAATTCTTAAACAGTTTGGAATACCAGACCACCTGTCCTTCTTCCTGAGAACTCGGTATGCAGGTCAAGAAGCAACAGTTAGAATGACATGAAACAACAGACTGGTTCCAAATCAGAAAAGGAATACATCAAGACTGTATATTGTTACCCTGCTTATTTAACTTCTATACAGAGTACATCATGCAAAATGCTGGCCTGGATGAAGCACAAGCTGGAATCAATATTGCTGGGAGAAATGTCAAAACCCTCAAATATGCCAATGACACCGCCCTTATGACAGAAAACGAAGCAGAATTAAAGAGCGTCTTGGTGAAATTGAAACAGGAGTGTGAAAAAGTTGGCTGAAAACTCAACGTTCAGAAAACTCTGATCATGGCATCTGGTGCCATCACTTCATGGCAAATAGATGAGGAAACAATGGAAACAGTGACAGACTTTATTTTGAGGGGCTCCAAATCACTGCAGAAGGTGACTGCAGCCATAAAATTAAAAGGAGCTTCCTCCTTGGAAGAAAAGTTATGAGCAATCTAGAGAGCATATTAAAAAGCAGAGACATTACTTTGTCAACAAAGGTCCATCTAGTCAAAGCTATGGTTTTTCCAGTAGTCATGTATGGATGTGAGAGTTGGAGCACAAAGAAAGCGGAGTGCCAAAGAACTGATGCTTTTGAACTGTGGTGAAGAATCTTGAGAGTCCCTTGGACTGCAAGGAAATCCAACCATTCCATCCTGAAGGAAATCATTTCTGAATATTCATTGTGAAGACTGATGCTGAAACTTCAATACTTTGGCCACCTGATGTGAATTGACTCATTTGAAAAGACCCTGATGCTGGGAAAGACTGAAGGCAGGAGGAGAAGGGGATGACAGAGTATGAGATGGTTGGATGGCATCACCTACTCAATGGATATGCATTTGAGCAAGCTCCAGTAGTTGGTGATGGACAGGGAAGCCTGGCATGCTGCAGTCCATGGGATTGCAAAGAGTTGGACACGCCTGAGTCACTGAACTTATCTGCCTCCTGCAAAACGTGTATGTAGGTCAAGAAGCAACAACATGAAACAATGGACTGGATCAATACTGGGAAAATAGTACATCCAGACTGTATATTGTCACTCTAATTATTTAACTAAATAAGTGTATAGTTAATATTGTTAAGATATTAAGATGTTAATTCTNTTGGATGGCATCACCTACTCAATGGATATGCATTTGAGCAAGCTCCAGTAGTTGGTGATGGACAGGGAAGCCTGGCATGCTTCAGTCCATGGGATTGCAAAGAGTTGGACACGCCTGAGTCACTGAACTTATCTGCCTCCTACAAAACGTGTATGTAGGTCAAAAGGCAACAACATGAAACAACGGACTGGATCAATACTGAGAAAAATAGTACATCCAGATTGTATATTGTCACTCTAATTATTTAACTAAATAAGTGTATAGTTAATATTGTTAAGAAATTAAGATGTTAATTCTTCCCAAATTGATATATAAAGGCAGTGGTTCCCCAGTCAACATCTTAACAGAATTTTTTTTGTAGACACTGAAATGTGATTCCAAAATTCATATGGAAATGAAAAGGACATATAATATCTAAAACAATTTTATAAATGGTAAGTAATGCTGCAAGATTTCATAACCCAACTATATGACTTATCAAGAGCAACCAAATTCCAATCAGAGTGGGGTTGGCTTGTAGATTAAAAAAAAAATCAGTTAAACAGAAGTGCGGTCACAATGAACATACACACACAAGTAATTGCCAAGGTGTAAAAAAAAAATCACTGGAGAATAGTCTTTTAAAGAAATGGTGTCAGAATTATTGGATATTTTTGCCACAGAAAGGAACTTAAATTCATACTTCACATGGTATACAAAATTAACTCAAAATGAAAGTGAACTAAAAATCTAAATGGATAATTTAATGCTAAAATTCTTCTGAAGTAAAACATAAGCAAATCTGCCACAAGTATACACGTGTTCTCCCAAGTGTAATATATATATATATATAAGGCTGCCCCACTACTTAATACCACAAGGCCTCTTCTCTCTATAAAAACATTAGCAATAATGAAATCATAATATTCATTAAATAATTTAAATTAAAAAACATAAGTGAATAATTTTGTGATCATAAGTTAGGCAATGATTTATTAGAAAGACACTAAAAGCATGACCCATATAAGAAAAAAAAAACTGTAAATTAAATACCAAAATCAGGAAATTTTGTTTCTCAGCAAACACTGTTAAGAGAGTAAAGGAACAAGCTACTGAATGAGAAACAAATATTGCAAACTTTCCTATTTGATAAAATTCCTGTATCCTGAGTATTTGCAGAAACATGGAAACTTATTAATAAGGAAATAAATATACCTGTAAAAGATGGGTAGATTATCTGAACAAACACTTTACTATAAGAGGTATACAAGTGGCCCATATGCTCATGCTCATTAAAATATCCTCAACCTCTTAATCATTAGGAAAGTTAAAATTTAAAATGTAGGGAGAGAATACTACAAACTTACTAGAATGTCTCAAGTTAAAAGGCTAACTGGAACAAATAAGATGGAAATAGAAAGGACTTCAAAATCACAAATACTATTGGCTGGAAGAGAAATGATACACACACTTTGGAAAATAGTTCAGCATTTTCTTGAAAATTAAACCTACACAAATGATACACAATAATCACTTGTCAATGCCACAAATAGTAGTAAAACATACAAAAGGTACAAATGATAATGTTCATCGCCACAAGATTAAAAAAAAAGACACTGAAACAACTCATGTGCCCAACAACATGGTGGAGATGAAATATTGTTTCTTTTTAATCAATTTTTATTGGACTATGGTTGCTTTAGAATCTGGTATTGCTTTTACTGTACAGCAAGGTAAATCAATTACACCTATGCATGCATCTCTTTTTTGATTTCCTTCCCATTTAAGCCACCACAGATCCCTGAGTAGAGTTCCCTGTGCTGTAAAATAGGTTCTCACCAGTCATCTACTTTATACATAGTATCAACACTGTGTATACATCAATTCCTGTCTTCCAGTTCATCTCATCCTCCCTCCCCCTGGCATCCATATGTTTGTTCTCTACCTTAAGGTCTCTATTTCTTCTTTCCAAATAAGATCAATACTATTTTTCTAGATTCTACATATATGCATTGATATACAATATTTGTTTTCTTCTTTCTGATTTACTTCATCCTGTAGACAGTCTCTAGCTCCATTCACATCTCTAAAAATGACCCAGTTTTGTTCCTTTTCATGGCTTTGAAATATTTCGCTGTGTGTATGTACCATGTCTTTATTCATTCCTCTCGTGATGCACATTTAGGTTGCTTCTGTGTCCTGGAGATTGTAAAGAGCACTGCACTGAGCATTGTGGTGCATGTGCCTTGAAAATGTTGCCCATTAATTGAAACAAATACTTCCATGAGAATTAGTAAATCGAACACATAGATGACTCTCTCAACCATGATGTTGACCAAAATAAACCAGAAAAGTGCACTTATTGTATAATGCTATTCATATACAGTTCAAAAATAGACACAACTAATCAGGGGAGTTAAAAACCCAGGTAGAGTTATCCTTGGTGACAGGGGGGATTAGAATGTCAAGGAGGAGGCATGAGGGAGGCTTCTGTGGCCAGGTAATATGTTGTTTCTTCATGTGAATGTACATTGCACAGATCTTATATATTTTATTTTTTTATTATTTCATTTTTTATACTTTTTTCTACATTACAATACTGTATTGGTTTTGCCATACATTGACATGAATCAGCCACANCTATTTGGTCCTTATCATTCCTATCCTTTTTTATGCCCATCCTTGCATAAAATATTCCCTTGATATTTCTAATTTTCTTGAAGAAATTTCTAGTCTTTCCCATTCAATTGTTTTTCTCTACTTCTTTGCATTTTTCATTTAAGAAGGCTTTCTTATCTCTCCTTAGAAACAATTAGAGTATACCTATTCTTAGTCTTTGAAAAGAAATAAAAATGTCCATTTCATTATTTTATTTCAATAATCAGAGAATACAGATTAAACACTATCTTGGAAAACTTAAAAGTAATTGATATGTTTAAAAATAACTGAACAAAACAAACATACCTTTCATAGAAAGTAAGTAGAAAAATAAAAGGAAAAGGTAGAAATAAGTAACCAAACTAAAATATATCAGTTGAAACAGACAATATTCTTATAAAGTATTTCAGTTGAGCAACAAGTATTCTCTTTATAAATAATTTTTAAAATATATCAAAGATATAGTCATCACATATTTTTTCAGACAAATGTAAATAAACATAAAAAGGTCAGCATTAATTTTTAACTAGCTAGAAAATATACTATGTACCAAAAATATTATTTATAATGAATAAAAGTAAGAACTATAACAGTGACATATTGCTCCCCATAGAACAAATATGAAAACAAGACTTTAACAAATCTTTTCTTTTTCTGTCTTAAGTTCACAAAAATTAAATAAGAATGAAGAAGGTGAATGAAAAGGCTAATAAGTTTTATAGTAATTCATCAAATTTATAGTANAACAGTGACATATTGCTCCCCATAGAACAAATATGAAAACAAGACTTTAACAAATCTTTTCTTTTTCTGTCTTAAGTTCACAAAAATTAAATAAGAATGAAGAAGGTGAATGAAAAGGCTAATAAGTTTTATAGTAATTCATCAAATTTATAGTATTAGCTTTACCTAATAAACCTCAAGCCCAATATGTTGAAACTGCTTATGTTCCACATCCTATCAGCCACCAAGTAAAGTGCATCGTACACTTTATGCATTTCTCAAATGAACCTTTTTTTTCTCCATTTCATAGTAATGTGACACCGTTACCCACAAAACAGTCAACTCTCCACTGATCCACTTACAGCCTTTGTCTCCTCTCTGGGCCCTCCAATATTTTGACTCATCCCTTGCCAAAATAGTCTCCTTTTTGAAGACAAATTAAAAAAAAAAAAAAGCAGATCCTATTCTATCTCGCCACAACCATTCTCTTGCAATACATTGAAGATAGAAATAGGCTTATATAGGTAAATTTTATCCATGTACTTATTCTTTAAGTGAAAAAAAAATGACTAGGTGGATTTTCACCCAGTTTTCAAAAAAAGAAAGAAATCTGATGCTCTCAGTTGAAAAATAGGCTCCATGAGATATACAAAACTCACTGTTGGGAAGCCCCTGAGGGTGCCTCAAAGAAATAAGCAGTCTTTCTCCACAGTAGCCTGGAGTATTGACTTACCGTGGAGCTGATGCTGCACACTGGCTTGCGGATACATAGCTGGAGGGTCTGAAGTAGCAGGTTTATGATTTTACCCAGCAGCGTTGTGGGTCTGTAAAATATAAGTTAAAAGATTTGACTCGGTCTGAAGAAATCTACTATGAAAAAGTAAATAAACACTGATGTTAGAACTTGAATGCTTATTCAAGTTCTTATATATATATATATGCGTGCACAAAATCACACACCATAAATGGATTAAAAGTTCCAGAAACCTGAGGTTAGAGGTATATGCAAACAATTATATATATAATTGATTAAATTACAACTGCATTGAAGGATCTTGATTTAAACTGTGGTTCTCAACTGTACTCTCTTCTCATGAAAATGCTGCAGAACGAAGCACTACATGACCATTACCATATTTGGTGATGATGGCTATGTGGGGTCAGAGATTCTGAACTTTCACAGAAAGAAGATGTAACCACACCTTCCTCAAATGTAGTAAGACTGCTCTATTTCTACTTCTGAAGTGGTATGTCTCATAATATCACTATAACNCTGCATTGAAGGATCTTGATTTAAACTGTGGTTTTCAGCTGTACTCTCTTCTCATGAAAATGCTGCAGAACGAAGCACTACATGACCATTACCATATCTGATGATGATGGCTATGTGGGGTCAGAGATTCTGAACTTTCACAGAAAGAAGATATAACCACACCTTCCTCAAATGTAGTAAGACTGCTCTATTTCTACTTCTGAAGTGGTATGTCTCATAATATCACTATAATAAAAAAGGTACTTAGAATATTTATGAAAAATAAAACAAGACTTATTTCAACTCTTTCCCAGAGAAATTACCCTGAAGTTTGGAAAGTTCAGAAAGTATCTTTTCCCACTTTCATGAAGTAAGTGAATCCCAAGGAAGTGCAATGGCTTGCCCAAGGTAGCTCAGCTGTTCTGTAGCAAAGTCCTTTGATTTTATTTTATCAAAATGAAAATCATGTGGTATTACTTTTAGAGAGCAAGTGTGTGCAAATAAGGTAAATACTTCTGAGGATGAATGTGTGCTAAGTCACTTCAGTCACATGTGACTCTGCGACGCTAAAGACTGAATATTGGAGTGGGTTTTATGCCCTCATCCTGGGGATCTTCCCAATCCAGGGATCCAACTCAAGTCTCTTATGCCTCCTGCATCTGGAGGTGGGTTCTTCACCACCAGTGCCACCTGGGAAGCCCACTTCTTGGGATAGCTAATCTTAACTCATTAGTACATTTATGTAATCAATATGTGTTTACTGAGCACCTACTAAATACACTCAGTAAATACATGTTTACTGTATTTACTGAGGAGAGCAACCCAATCCACTATTCTCACCTAGAGAATTCCATGAACAGAGGATCTTGGACCCTACAGTCCTATAGGGTTGCAAAGAGTCGGACATGACTAAATCGACTTAGCACTCACACACACACATGAGCACCTAACAGAAAAGGTTGAGTGAGACCTGTTCTGCCTTTAAGGAGATGACAATTCATTAGAAAGAATAAAGTAAACAGACTATCTTAGCAAACTGAGAATTGAACAATAAACACCTAGCTTATTATCACTGTATACCTGGGTTTTTTTTTTTTTTTTTTAATTCTGTGAGGTATGAGAATTAAATGAGATAAAATATAAAGCAGTGCCAGAAAATAGTAGGTAATTATCAAATATTTTTCTTTTAAGTTACTAATTGCTCTAAAATCATTAAAAGATGAAAAACAACAGCAACAAAGTGTTGGTAAAAGACAGTACATCAAAGAAGGTAACACTGGTACATGTTAAGTGAAATGAAGGGTTGATCTTATTCTCCAGATAATGGAGGAGGGTAACATATAAATCCAAGTTATCAGGCTTATTTCTCTGCCCAGTTCCCCTTTAGGATGGAGCTTCAAAGCCCCAACCTTCATTGTTTACTGATTCAGTTGATGGACGGGGCCTGAGTGTCCATAATAATGCACTGATTGCTATTTGCTTCTAGAAATAAATGTGGCTTAACTGGGTTTTACTTATCGATTACTTGGAATGGGAGCAGACTGCCAATGACGTCTGTAGAAGGAAGCCAAGGAAGCCTGCTTTCAGAAAGGGGAATTTTTAAAAATGCTCTTCTGGCTATGTTGGTGCAGAAATAAATTGTCCAATGCCAGCCACGCTTTGAGGTGCCCTTTTCAGTTTCATTTAAGCCATTCTATAGGTTGTGACAAGAAGAGACCAAATACTATTTGATGCTACACAAAAGCACTTGGCAAAATTTCCCATGCCGCTGAAGGCTGGGATGAGGCTGCACATGGCAAATTGCCTGACATGTATACAACATGAAAAGTGTTCCTACCCCCAGTGATTACACAGAATCGTTTTCTATTTAATGCAGGCTTCCCACCCCAGAACTTCACTTCATATTATCGTTTGCTTTAGGGCTGTCAGCTTCAGGGCACCGCTGCTTGGGAGACAGCAATGAGTTACTTAACCACAGCAGCCTGCAGAAACCGAAAGATGAGACAAAGCGAGGAAAGGCCCCACTGGCTCCGGGGAAGAGCTGTGAACTAGCTGGAGAGAAACGACACTCCCACATCAGGAAACATTGCAGACATCTCTCCACACCGAACTCTCCTGAGCCTATAGCAGACAAAATAGTGACCGTAGTAAAGCAGAGAGCCACTACCTACTGTTTCCTAAGCGTGGAAAGCTCTGATTCAATCATTCCTCATCCTTACTCAACTTTGTGAGAGAAGTAGGGTTATTCTTTTTCTATCCATGAGAATGGAGAAGGCAATGGCACCCCACTCCAGTACTCTTGCCCGGAAAATCCCATGGATAGAGGAGCCTGGTGTGCTGCAGTCCATGGGGTCGCTAAGAGTTGGACACGACTGAGCGACTTCACTTTCACTTTTCACTTTCATGCATTACAGAAGGAAATGGCAACCCACTCGTGTTCTTGCCTGGAGAGTCCCAGGGACTGCCGAGCCTGGTGGGCTGCCGCCTATGGGGTCGCACAGAGTCTGACACGACTGAAGCGACTTAGCAGCAGCATACACGAGAAAACAGGCTCAGAGAATTTAATGACTCATCTCCAGTGACTGGTCTGGGGAATAAAAACAATCTGCCTTATTCTGAAGTTAATGCTTCTTTCAAAACATCATATTATCATGAATGTTTCTCTCACCTTGATGCACACCAAATTCAGGGTCCTACTTACCTCTGGGGAAGAAGACAGGAGAAATGAAGCTTCAACTATGATCTGTCTGTAATGTTTTATTTCTTAAAGTGTAATGATATAAAACACATACGGCACAATGTTAGCATTTAAAATGGATTGTTGCATTGTTTTCTAGTTTCTTTGGGCTTGAACTATTCCTCCTTAAAAAAAAAAAAATGTTTCCACTAATAAATGGCAAAGTTGTGGTTACTTCTTTGCCAATGGAATTATGTCAGGGATTCAAAACATTACTCATAAAAGGAAAATAAGATGGTGCTAAGAAATTAAACCCCTTCTTTCCTCTACTTACTGATACAGATTAATGACTATCAAGAATACAGTCAGCTCCCTTTACAAACAATAAAGGTTTTCTTAGATAGCTGTTATTTCTGTGCATGCTAAGTCGCTTCAGTTGTGTCTGACTCTTTTGACCCTATGGACTGTAGCCCACCAGGTTCCTCTGTCCATGGGATTCTCCAGGCAAGAAAGCTAAGCAATTCTCATTCTGTACAATAGTGAGAGACCATAAAAATAACCAAGCAAACTGAAACCTTGTAAAACAGTCTTAAAGATCATGAAAACATTATAATTGTTCTCTGACTTATTTTGTCAAAACATTTAAAACTCTATCACTGTAGATAATAAATATATGGAAAATTTTAAATTAAAGTTACTTTAGTATACTGTATTTTTAAATACCCAAATATTGAGAATTGATGTTTGAGTTCTTTGTAGAAGATATCAGAAGTAACTTAAGTACTGCTTAAGTACTGCTTACCTTAAGTACTTAAGCATCTCTTCTATGCCTTTGTGAATTATTTTAATTTCTACTATTTCATACTTTGTATTTAAAATGTTACGCAAGATCTCCTTGATTTCCTATAACATGAAGCGTTTTCACCATCGTGACTTCTTTCGGATATTGCTGTTCATTTCATCATTATTAAACCCCTTATTTCTGTTGATAAGCTTCCTTTTAGTAAGTTTTTCTCACTGCATATATAATAGTGTCAGTGTGAACATTCCCACTGTCGGCTATTTTTTCTATAACTCACTGCCATTATATTTCCATTTCAATTTCAGCATCACTCCTTCTTATTTCTTTGTTGCACTTTCATCTTTCTTGGCCAGTTTCATCTTTCAATCATCCATTTTTGTGAAACGTCATGTGAATTTATCACTAAGAGATGAGAAGGCAGTACAACACTGGCTTGCTACCCTTGGGAAAACTGGATACCCATTGTACTGTGACCAGTCAGTGACAGATCTGATAGAGTGATACGAATGGTCACTGAGTGTTTATGCATCTGTTATTTCCATACTGTTTTGTGAACAGGGGAGAAAGCAATTTGTCAATTATTTAATGCAAATTGTTGAGTTTCACATATTTAGATTTCTACTAAATCTGAAAGGCTGGAGGTTGAACTTGGAAACTGTTTCATTAACTTCTCCTCACTCTCATGATTCTTTCATGTGCTGAAGTCTGAGAATCACAACTTTGAGACAACTTTTGTTGTCTTAAACAAATATCGATAGCTGAGTTACACACACTGATTTTAGTTTAATTTGTCAGGTACAGACCAGATGGAAGGCAGCACAAAGAAAATAATAAGGTGAAAAAGCACTAGACTTCAATAATTGCTAAATTACATAATCATAAACACATCAAGGTTGCACAATGGAAACTAGAACAAGTTCTTCAGAGAAGCTGAGCTTCAACAGGACGTATAAGGAAGGGTAAAGTATGTAAGTGGAGAGTAACAACTCTACATGAGCAAAAGGAACATGGACATAATGGTGATATGAAATTACTGTTGAGAAAATGATACACGGATATAAAATATATAAACATGAGCCTCTTAGCCTATCAGCAATACCCTAGTTGATTAAATTCATTCTGTATTGATAAATNCAACTCTACATGAGCAAAAGGAACATTGACATAATGGTGATATGAAATTACTGTTGAGAAAATGATACATGGATATAAAATATATAAACATAAGCCTCTTAGCCTATCAGCAATACCCTAGTTGATTAAATTCATTCTGTATTGATAAATAAGGATTTTTAAAAAAATTTTGCAAAGATGCTCATAAGGCAACAAGCTAGAAAATATAATAAAGCCCTTTATCGGCTGGACCAGTTATGATTATTTCAGAGGTGTAAACTTGATTTAATATTTTAAAATCTATCAATGTAATATACCATCTTAATAGAATAAATGAGAAAAATTATCTGAAAAAAACCCCTGATGCAGAGAAAAAATTTGACAAAATTCAACACTATTTGTAACATAAAAATTCTCAGGAAACTAGGAATATAAGGGAAATATTTCAATTAGATTAAAATATTTAAAAAATACTGAAGTTAACATCAGACATATTTGTAAAAGACTGAATACTCATTCCCTAACAATAACAAGGCACAAAGATATTCATTCTCTCCATTGCTTTTCAACATAGTAATGAAGGTACTAGCCAGCATTATAAGGCAAGAAAATAAAATGAAAGGCATACAGATGACAAAGGAAGAAATAAAATAGTCCCCATCTGAAGATAATATAAATACCTATAATGGAAAACTCTGAGTAATCTAATAAAATTATAAATCGTTACTCTAAGTCCCGACAAGTCATAAGACAAATTAACAAAAATAAAATATATTATAATTGGAAATAAAAAGAAAAAAAATTCCATTTGAATAAAAATATTTTCTACCAAAAATGTCAAGATAAAACTTGGCCTGTTTTTCTGTTTTTCTGGTAAAGTCCAATCTTTAAACAATTATAGCATCCTTATTCAGTTCAGTTTAGTCGCTCAGTCATGTCCTACTCTTTGTGACCCCATGAATCTCCACACGCCAGGCCTCCCTGTCCATCACCATCTCCTGGAGATCACTGAGACTCACATCCATCCTTGGTTGTTCCCTTCTCCTGACCCCAATCCCTCCCAGCATCAGAATCTTTTCCAATGAGCCAGCTCTTTGCATGAGGTGGCCAAAGTACTGGAGTTTCAGCTTTAGCATCATTCCTTCCAAAGANGAGGACAGCAGATCATCCTTAAGTCAAAAGGCACATAAGCCTTTTAATCAAAAATAAAGGCATGCTTATGACAGAATATCCACACTCAGAAAATATGTACCTGTCATGATCTGATTCAGAAATTCATTTGAGCATGAGTTGCCATGTTGATGTGCAGGTAGCAACAATCTTCTGATTAAATATGGCTTACATAAGATCAACTTGTTTTTATAATGATTCATTTTAGAAGGGCTTTCTTTGTGGCTCAGTTGGTAAAGAATCCGTCTGCAATGAGGGACACCTGGGTTCGATCCCTGGGTTGTGAAGATCGCCTGGGGAAGGGAAAGCCTACCCACTCCAGTATTCTGGCGTGGAGAATTCTACGGACTGTATAGTCACTGGGGTCGCAAAGAGTCAGACACGACTGAGCGACTTTCACTTGTGTTAGGAGACGCATACTTGAGCTTCACTACGGTACATTTTTGGAATAGAAACAAGTTCCCTTCTGCAAATAAGAAGGAACAATGTTATACTAATACTTCAGCTCTAGCAAGGCACTTCCAAATCACAGAAAAGCTGGGAACAAGCATGAGGTACTCAAGTTAAGCCTGAGTTCCCACCTCCAGCCAAGCTGTCACTTAAAGGTCCTGTATGATTCAGCCTGCAGAATTTAGGTCAGTGATGCTACTCTCTAAATTTCTCCTGTAGTGAGGCTTACACAGTACTTAAAACAGATCTGATAGAGAACAGACTTATAGACACGGGGAGAGCGGAGGAGAGGGTGAGATGTATGTTGAGAGTAACATGGAAACTTATATTACCATATGTAAAATAGATAGCCAATGCAAATTTGCTGTAGGTCTCAGGGAACTCAAATAGGGGCTTGAGCTTGAGCTTGAGCTCTGTCAACCTGGAGGGTGGGACGGGGAGGTGGGAGGGAGATTCAAGAGGGAGGGGACATATGTATATCTGTGGCTGATTCATGTTAATGTTTGACAGAAAACAACAAAATTCTGTCATGCAATTATCCTTCAATTGAAAAAAATTTTTAAATAAACTTTTCTTTTTTTCTTAGAATTAAGAAGACTATGTATGTGGTAAGAAATCAGGATCTGAGAAGAAAGTAAGACAAAATCATTTCCTTTAGGAAAACTGTAGGGATTAATTGATTAGTGTCGTTAAATGAAGTTCTCTCTGATTTGCTGTTAAGGAAGTGTGGGCTTGTGAAGTGAAATAGTTAAAGAAATATTCCAAATGAACATAAAACAGTAGTAACTGCTCTCTTTTATTAGGCACCAGTTCTATGAAGGACATGGTTTTCTAAGCTAGACAGATTTGGCTTCAAGATTAACTGTTGCAGCAGCTGTGTGACTAAGGGCAGTTTTCTGAATCACTCTGATATTTCATTTTCCCTTTCTTAACACTGGCATCGGAGAAGACAATGGCACCTCACTCCAGTACTCTTGCCTGGAAAATCCATGGATGGAGGAGCACGGTAGGCTGCAGTCCATGGGGTTGCTGAGAGTTGGACACGACTGAGCAACTTCACTTTCACTTTTCTCTTTCAGGCATTGGAGAAGGAAATGGCAACCCACTCCAGTGTTCTTGCCTGGAGAATTCCAGGAACAGCGGAGCCTAGTGGGCTGCCATCTATTGGGTCGCACAGAGTCAGACATGACTGAAGCGACTTAGCAGCAGCAACAATGGCATGGTAATGTTCTTGGCTGGTTATTGAAAGATAAATGAGATGACACACGCAGGTGTTTTTTATGTCTAATAGTATATAGTATATGTAGGTGCTCACTTTGTATTAATTACTGATCTCTTGTCTGAGCATTATTATTCTACAAAGGTTATTAATGTTCTTTTGTTCTCCTACTAGATTCTAAGCTTTCAGAGGCAAAGACTACGTGTTTTGAATTTTTCTTTCTCAGTTCAGTTCAGATCAGTTTAGTCGCTTAGTCATGTCCGACTCTTTGCGACCCCATGAATCGCAGCAAACAGGCCACCCTGTCTATCACCAACTCCTGGAGTTCACTCACCTCGCATCCATCAAGTCAGTGATGCCAGCCAGCCATCTCATCCTCTGTCGACACTCCTCTTCCTGCCCCCAATCCATCCCAGCATCAGAGTCTTTTCCAATGAGACAACTCTTCCCATGAGGTGGCCAAAGTACTGGAGTTTCAGCTTTAGCATCGTTCCTTAAAAAGAAATCCCAGGGTTGATCTCCTTCAGAATGGACTGGTTGGATCTCCTTGCAGTCCAAGGGACTCTCAAGAGTCTTCTCCAACACCACAGTTCAAAAACATCAATTCTTCGGTGCTCAGCCTTCTTGACAGTCCAACTCTCACATCCATACATGACCACTGGAAAAACCATAGCCTTGACTAGACACATCTTAGTTGCCAAAGTAATGTCTCTGCTTTTGAATATGCTATCTAGGTTGGTCATAACTTTTCTTCCAAGGAGTAAGTGTCTTCTAACTTCATGGCTACAGTCACCATCTGCAGTGATTTTGGAGTCCCCAAAAAATAAAGTCTGACACTATTTCCCCACCTACTTCCCATGAAGTGATGAAACCAGATGCCATGATCTTCGTTGTCTGAATGTTGAGCTTTAAGCCAACATTTTCACTTTCTTCTTTCACTTT
>SJYW01016461.1:214636-253962 GCA_006410735.1 Raphicerus campestris | reverse complement strand
TCTTAATATCTCTGCTTCTGTTAGGTCCATACCATTTCTGTCCTTTATCGAGCCCATCTTTGCATGAAATGTTCCCTTGGTATCTATAATTTTCTTGAAGAGATCTCTAATCTTTCCCATTCTGTTCTTGTCCTCTATTTCTTTGCATTGATCACTGAAGAAAGCTTTCTTATCTCTTCTCGCTATTCTTTGGAACTCTGCATTGAGATGCTTATATCTTTCCTTTTTTCCTTTGCTTTTCGCCTCTCTTCTTTTCACAGCTATTTGTAAGGTTTCCCCAGACAGCCATTTTGTTTTTTTGCATTTCTTTTCCATGGGGATGGTCTTGATCCCTGTCTCCTGTACAATGTCACAAACCTCATTCCATAGTTCATCAGGCTCTCTATTTATCCGATCTAGTCCCTTAAATCTATTTCTCACTTCCACTGTAAAATCATAAGGGATTTGATTTAGGTCATACCTGAATGGTCTAGCTGTTTTCCTTGCTTTCTTTAATTTCAGTCTGAATATGGCAATAAGGAGTTCATGATCTGAGCCACAGTCAGCTCCTGGTCTTGTTTTGTTGGCTATATAGAGCTTCTCCATCTTTGGCTGCAAAGAATATAATCAATCTGATTTCGGTGTTGACCATCTGGTGATGTCCATGTACAGAGTCTTCTCTTGTGTTGTTGGAAGAGGGTGTTTGCTATGACCAGTGCATTTTCTTGGCAAAACCCTATTAGTCTTTGCCCTGCTTCATTCCATATTCCAACGCCAAATTTGCCTGTTACTCCAGATATTTCTTGACTTCCTACTTTAGCATTCCAGTCTCCTATAATGAAAAGGAAATCTTTTTTGGATGTTAGTTCTGAAAGGTCTTGTAACTCTTCATATAAACTTTCAACTTCAGCTTCTTCAACCTTATTGGTTGGGGTATAGACTTAGATTATGGTGATATTGAATCGTTTGCCTTGGAAATGAACAGAGATCATTCTGTCATTTTTGAGATTGCATCCAAGTACTGCATTTCAGATGCTTCTGTTGACCATGATGGTACTCTGTTTATTCTGAGGGATTCCTGCCCACAGTAATAGATATATTGGTCATCTGAGGTAAATTCACCCATTCCAGTCCATTTTAGTTAGCTGATTCCTGGAATATCAACGTTCACTCTTGCCATCTCCTGTTTGACCACTTCCAATTTTTCTTGATTATTGGATGTGACATCCAGGTTCCTATGCAGTATTGCTCTTTACAACATCGAATCTTGCTTCTATCACCAGTCACATCCACAGCTGAGTATTGTTTTTGCTTTGGCTCCATCCCTTCATTCTTTCTGGAGTTATTTCTCTACTGATCTCCAGTAGCGTAATTAGCACCTGCTGACCTGGGGAGTACTTCTTTCAGTATCCTATCATTTTGCCTTTTCATACTGTTCATGGGGTTCTCAAGGCAAAAATACTGAAGTGGTTTGCCATTCCCTTCTCCACTGGACCACATTCTGTCAGACCTCTCCACTATGACCCGCCCATCTTGGTTTGGCCCACGGGCACGTCTTGGTTTCACTGAATTAGACAAGGCTGTGTTCCTAGTGTGATTAGATTGACTAGATTTATGTGAGTAAGGTTTCAGTGTGTCTGCCCTCTGATGCCCTCTTGCAGTACCTGCCATCTTACTTGGGTTTTTCTTACCTTGGGCATGGGGTATCTCTTCATGGCTGCTCCAGCAAAGCAGAGCCGCTGCTCCTTACCTTGGATAAGGGTTATCTCACCATCCTGTAAAGTTCATGATATATATTCATTGAAAGGAAATGGAAGAAGCAAAATATTCCATGAAATCATAGCTGTTACTAAGAAACATTCTCCTAGATGACAATAGATCATAATACTAAGCAACTGTCCTTAATAGTCAAAATTTAAAGCTCCATCAAGTATGCTAGAAGGCATGGATACCAGGCTTATAAATATTTTTGGAACAGAAACAAGAAACAGTTATGAAGAAAACAGAAAAATATATGAAGACTATCTCAGTAATATTTCTTTTATTTTTTTTTCAGATACATTGTCAAGATGTGTTCAGTCACTCAGTCATGTTCAACTCCTTGAGACCTAATAGACCTTAGCCCTCCAGGCTTCTCTGTCCATGGATTTTTCAGGCAAGAATACTGGAGTGGGTTTCTATTTCTTCCTCTAAGGGATCTTCCTGACCCAGGGATTGAACCAGCATCTCCTTCATCACCTGCACTGCAGACAGAATCTTTGGTGCTGAGCCACTGATGAGGGCCCATTGTCAGGATAACATGAAATAATATTTTAAAAATGCTCATTTCAATGTTTGGCACGTCTTGCTTTTAACACATGGGTCAGTTTTTGTTCCTGTCTAGCAAAACCTCCATGTCCATCTCCTAATTAGTGCCTTTATTATATTTTTCCACATGGAATAAACACCATTACTTCTTTCTAAAGTAGATTTTATCCTACCTTTTTGAAGAAGGTTAATGATAAGCTATCTTTTTTTCTTTTTTTCCTAATCTCAGATCTCTCATTTCCAGTGTATGGGCTGAGGTGTATCTGTGGCCAAAGGTTGATTTTGAATCCCCTTTGCCAGCCTGTGTGCTGTTTGACTGGATACATTCCTCCATCTCCCTTAGTCTCAATCAGGTCCCTTCTGCTTTTCAGGACATTCTAAAATTGTTCAAGTCTTATGGTGTTTGTGTTCTGCATCACTGCTTCATGTATGCTAATTTTGTTCCTTGATTATCTACCTCCTAACTGTCAGTTTCTGAGATGTATTTACTTGAATATGTCCTTCACAGTGCCATGCTAATTGATACTGAAAAAGTACTTGCTGATTGATTCAACTGGAAAAAGTCGCAGCAATAACCAAGTTTGGCTTTGTGATGAATGCAATACTGTTACCAGTGACCTTGGCATTAGAGGTACCACTGTCAACATCATGAAAAAAAACTACCAGAATGGCAATTGGAAAATCCTAAGTAACTAAGGTTTGGATGGCAAAGAGTAGCCCTTTAGAGCCCTCATTCTGGGGTTTTAGGGAAAATAAGAAATAAAAGAAGTCTTCTGAGACCTTTGAAAAATTAAAGAACAAGCTTTGACACTGAATTTCAGTAGCATCATGAACTTGATAAGCCATATCACTTCCCAGAAGCCTGGATTCTACAAGCACAAAATGGCATAATTATATGTGTTTTTGTTTGACAAAGATCCAAAAGTAATATGCATAGAACATACTCCAAAACTATAAATCACACAATGTAAACTTAAGGTGTTCTATAATTTTTCAGCCAAAGTTTAGCATGGAATGCGGGTACTGAAAATACCACTAGGTTAATAGATTGCAGCTTCAGTAATGATGTAGATGTTAATGTTCCAAGATAAAAAATGAACTTAGCAGCCAAAGCACTTAATAAAACATGTATATTGTATCATAAATATTTTAGGGGGGGTGATTTACCATGCTTTTTTAGTAGAAAACACAGTAACATGCTTAATAGTTTGCAGCTTACACTGTAAAATTGAAATTCAAGGTTAACTAATGGTAATTATGGGGGAAATAACCAAATTAACTGCATTATACATTTCCATGCTTGAGAGAAATGCACAAGGACTTTTTATTTCTCTTCGAAATGAAGGTTTCTTGGAATCTAAATGAACAAACTTCTATTAATGTTCTCAGCACATGTACATGCACATGTACACCCAGAAAACTAAATCAAGCAGCATTAGGAATTGTAGATTTTGCAGCTTTGCAAATAAGAATACAGGNTTATATTTTTCCACATGGAATAAACACCATTACTTCTTTCTAAAGTAGATTTTATCCTACCTTTTTGAAGAGGGTTAATGATAAGCTATCTTTTTTTCTTTTTTTCCTAATCTCAGATCTCTCATTTCCAGTGTATGGGCTGAGGTGTATCTGTGGCCAAAGGTTGATTTTGAATCCCCTTTGCCAGCCTGTGTGCTGTTTGACTGGATACATTCCTCCATCTCCCTTAGTCTCAATCAGGTCCCTTCTGCTTTTCAGGACATTCTAAAATTGTTCAAGTCTTATGGTGTTTGTGTTCTGCATCACTGCTTCATGTATGCTAATTTTGTTCCTTGATTATCTACCTCCTAACTGTCAGTTTCTGAGATGTATTTACTTGAATATGTCCTTCACAGTGCCATGCTAATTGATACTGAAAAAGTACTTGCTGATTGATTCAACTGGAAAAAGTCGCAGCAATAACCAAGTTTGGCTTTGTGATGAATGCAATACTGTTACCAGTGACCTTGGCATTAGAGGTACCACTGTCAACATCATGAAAAAAAACTACCAGAATGGCAATTGGAAAATCCTAAGTAACTAAGGTTTGGATGGCAAAGAGTAGCCCTTTAGAGCCCTCATTCTGGGGTTTTAGGGAAAATAAGAAATAAAAGAAGTCTTCTGAGACCTTTGAAAAATTAAAGAACAAGCTTTGACACTGAATTTCAGTAGCATCATGAACTTGATAAGCCATATCACTTCCCAGAAGCCTGGATTCTACAAGCACAAAATGGCATAATTATATGTGTTTTTGTTTGACAAAGATCCAAAAGTAATATGCATAGAACATACTCCAAAACTATAAATCACACAATGTAAACTTAAGGTGTTCTATAATTTTTCAGCCAAAGTTTAGCATGGAATGCGGGTACTGAAAATACCACTAGGTTAATAGATTGCAGCTTCAGTAATGATGTAGATGTTAATGTTCCAAGATAAAAAATGAACTTAGCAGCCAAAGCACTTAATAAAACATGTATATTGTATCATAAATATTTTAGGGGGGGTGATTTACCATGCTTTTTTAGTAGAAAACACAGTAACATGCTTAATAGTTTGCAGCTTACACTGTAAAATTGAAATTCAAGGTTAACTAATGGTAATTATGGGGGAAATAACCAAATTAACTGCATTATACATTTCCATGCTTGAGAGAAATGCACAAGGACTTTTTATTTCTCTTCGAAATGAAGGTTTCTTGGAATCTAAATGAACAAACTTCTATTAATGTTCTCAGCACATGTACATGCACATGTACACCCAGAAAACTAAATCAAGCAGCATTAGGAATTGTAGATTTTGCAGCTTTGCAAATAAGAATACAGGTCAAAATTCTCAAAAGCAATTTTTTAAAATTTATTTGTGTAATGGAAGTCTGGGCTTTGAACAAAACTGTCATAATTAAAGGAGATCTGGGCATGTGGTGGGGTCTACCTCATCAATCTGCTGATGGGAAGGGGCAGAGGCAGGGGTCAGGATTAAGTGGAAAATTGAATGAAACGTCACATCCAGAAACTAACCTTGTTGATAAAGAGTAGTTGGGTATAATTCACTGGGTGAGAAGTTGTGATGGAGGGCAAGTTTTTGTAACACTTTTTGAAGAAGAAACGCAGTCCAGAAAGCAGTGAGTATCAGAATCTTCTAGCCACAAATTCAGGCATAATGATAGTTCCAGATGGTCAATTTACAATTAATCCATTCAATAAATATTTATCAAATTCCTAAAGCAGATAAAATGATGAGGGAAAGGACATAGCCTTACTCTCATGGAGGGTATAATCCAGTAGGAAAAATAAATATTAATCACACAAATAATGGTGTCAATGCAAAATGGGTAATTAAATGACTCCATGAGAATTTATGTGTGCATGTGTGTTAGGAGTGGCAGGTAGTTCAGGGAAAACTTTTCTGAGGAAATTTTTTAGCTAAGTTCCTCAATTATTGAGATTGAGGAAAGGAAGTTATCATTACAAGCAACCTCAATTATTAGTGGCTGAACTTACATAAGGTCAGTATGAAAAATCCTGGTTGAGAAGCATTATTCCTGAGCATATGTCCTCCAAACAGTAGCTAGGTTACCCAGACTCCTGATATTTAACAGTTCTGCCACTTCAATATAGAATATTCATGAAATGAAAAAAAAAAAAAAAAAGGAATGGCTCACACACTGCAAATTGCCTCAGCCCAGAGTGACATTATAACTATGCGTATGTGTAGTGGAGGAATGAAGTTGAGCTACGTCCCCAGTAAGAGTACATGAACCAAGAAATTCCAGATGTACAAGCTGGAATTAAAAAGGCAAAGGGACCAGAGATCAAATTCCCAACATCTGCTGGATAATAGAAAAAGCAAGGGAATTCCAGAAAACCATCTACTTCTGCTTCACTGACTACACTAGAGCCTTTGACCATGTTCAGTTCAATTCAGTTGTGTCTGACTCTGTGACCCCATGGACTTCAGTGTGCCATTTGACCATGTGGATCACAACAAACTGTGGAAAATTCTTAAATAGATGGGAATACCAGAGCATCTTACCTGCCTCCTGCCAAATCTGTATGCAGGTCAAGAAGCAACAGTTAGAAGCAGACATAGAACAACAGACTGGTTCAAAATTGGGAAAGAAGTATGTCAAGGCTGTATGGTAAGGCTGTATGTACTCAGCTTCAGGTATGCAGATGACACCACCCTAATGCCAGAAAGCAAAGAGGAACTAAAGAGCTTCTTGATGAAGGTGAAAGAGGAGAGTGAAAAAGCTCGCTTAAAACTCAACATTCAAAAAACTAAGATCATAGCAGCCAGGCCCATCACTTCATGGCAAATAGATGGTGAAGCAATGGAAACAGTGACAGACTTTATTTTCTTGGGCTGCAAAATCATTGCAGATGGTGACTGCAACCATGAAATTTAAAAATGCATGCTCCTTGGAAGAAAAGCCATGACCAACCTAAACAGCACATTAAAAAGCAGAGACATCACTTTGCTGACAAAGTCCATATAGTCAAAGCTATGTTTTTTCCCAGTAGTCATGTACAGATGTGAATGTTGGACTGTATAGAAGGCTGAGTGCCAAAGAATTGATGCTTTTGAACTATGTTGTTGGAGAAGACTCTTGAGAGTCCCTTGGACTGCAAGGAGATCCAAACCAGTCCATCCTAAAGGAAATCAGTCCTGAATATTCACTGGAAGGACTGATGCTGAAGTTGAAACTCCAATACTTTGTCCACCTGGAGAAGAAGTCTTTCCAGAAGAACTGGCTCCTTGGAAAAGACCCTGATGCTGGAAAAGATTGAAGGTGGGAGGAGAAGGGGACAACAGAGGATGAGATGGTTAGATGACATCACCAACTTAATAGACATGAGTCTGAACAAGCTCCAGGAGACAGTGAAGGACAGGGAGGCCTGGTGTGCTGCAGTCCATAGGGTCAGGAAGATCTGGACATGACTGAGCGACTGAATAGCAACAACAATCATCTTTACTTCCATAGCACCTATTCATTTATTCAATAAATATTTCTTGGGCACCTATTATGTGCCAGGCCATTTTCACTGCAAAAGGATCAACAGTAAAGCCTGATTATAATCCTATTTTCCTTGGGGAAAGACAGAAACTTAAGTGGGAAATTATGAGTTATAATTAGGATATGTGCCTTATATCATCCATGTCACTTGGGCTCATTGCACACATGCCTGTCAAATTGTTTAAACTCTAAAAAGCTGGGAAGTGATCAATTTTCAGAAGCTATGAAGGATGTTAATGAATCCTATTCCAATATTTATACTGGTCATCAATTCACCAGTTAGAGACAAATGGAGGTGAGAGGGCCAAGGACCAGGAGTAAGATTTTCCAAGAACTAAAGATAAAATAAAACGCAAATAATAAGCTATGCCAAAATGCAAAATAGAATGTGATCCTTTCAGAGGATCCAAAATTGGTCAAAGTATAGAGGGGTTAGGAATACAACCTGGCTTTAGAGCTGAGCCTTGGCTATTAAAATTAGATAAAGGAATAAGTCAAACAATAAAATCTAGACAGAAGACAAGGTTGGATGCCCTGAACCTGAGGAAGATAACTCTAGAAGACAGGGAAAATAAATACATGGAATATAAAGGCAGATGGAATAAAATATATGGGCGACCAGTAGGCCACATAAATCTGTTATTTTGAGGATTCTGGCCAGGATTCAAGTGAAGATTAAATGTGGTTTCAGTGACTTTTCTGAGGGTGGCATCTTATACATATCACCAAAGGACAAAGAGAAAGCATGAAAAGAATGGTTAATTGGAGGGGGAAAAAAAAAAGGCAGCAGAGTTAATTTCTAGTCTGCTACTGATTTTTCACAGAATTCTGATTACCAATATCTTGTTTACTCAGAAATCCTCCCACCAAAATCCAATGACTATTACAACCAGCATCCACTGGGAAAAGTTGAGTTAGTTTGTAAAAAACTACTTTTCAGTTCCATATTTTCCAGAGTCTCTGTTCATTATTGGCAATGATTTCTATATCTTCTGCTTACTCCAAAAAGTGTATCATGGTTTTATGTTAGATATAATTTATAACTCAATAAAACAATTTAAAAGGAAAATAAAATTAAGTAATTACAGAGAAGAAAAATAAAAGATTAGATAAAAAAATTCTAGACTAAGGAAAACTGTTACAAATTATAAGTGGCTTAACTGGGAGGACTAAGTAGAAGCTAAAATTTACCAAAGACAATTTAAAATGTCAAAATCAAGCTTGAAAAATTCCTTAAATATTTTTCTAGATGACCAGCACTAGATTTTTTGAAGCTCAAACTGCATTTTGTTTTCTCTTCCCTATATTCATACTTCATTGACTATCTTAAACAAAAACATTTTTTTTTTCATTGCTTTTCAGTTACTTACTCATATCGATTATCTAAACTCCAAAAGTTTCTTTTCCCAGGTCCTTTATCCAGACTTTTTTTTTTCCCCTAGCACTTCCACTTTCTCTGATTCTACTATTAGTTTCTTTACTTTTCTTCCTTACCCAGTAAGATTCCACAATCCATTTTGTAATCATTCCCTTGAGAAAATAAAATGCTTATTCTATCCAACTTTTATATAAATGTATATGTGTATATATGTGTGTTTGCCTAGAAATACAGAATTTGGGACTCACATGTTTATGTTGCATATAAACTGGCTATTCACCTCTTTATCTGAGCTCTGCTATTACCTCTTAGGTACCTTTCATAGTTAACTTCAATTGCTTCTTTGAATTAACCATTCCAATGATCTCTCTCTCTCTCTCTCTCTCTCTTTTAGGACTAGATTTCCTTAGTTCTCTTAGACATTCTCCCTTTTTTTTAATCAGACAAATAATTTACAAAAAAAAAAAAAGGCACCTTGAACAAATTCAACCAGATCAACAACAGCAAGGGAAGGTATGAGTATGAATGAAAAAGAGATTTAAAATTAAGGAAATAAGTAGGAAAATGCCCAGAAGCAAAAGGCCTATGGCACATCAAAAAAATTACTGACACAGTAATATAGTCACATTGACTTCTTTATGTAGGCACTCACATTATCTGGTTCTACTGGGAGTCTAGTTAAGTCACAAAGTTTCTTCCTATCTAACAAAATCAAACTAACTGAATATCATTATTGTAAGTAAACTTCAACTTTACTCAATACTAGAATGACTAATATATTTGCTAACCAAAACAATGCATCCTATTAAACAACAATAGTTGTCTCCCTGACATACTCCCTTACCTTTAATGATTTAAGGAAAAGAGAATCAAGAAAATAGAAACAAGAAAACAGCAAACTGGAGAACAAAGTGAGTTTATTACTGTTACTGTGAACTCCTTAACTTTTTCACTTCCAGTGCTACTTAGTTCTTTTTAGATCAAATAACAAATGGACCAAATCAAAGTTCTATGTAACTATTCTACCACCCACCCACCCACTGGATTTGTTATTGTTGTTCTAGTCGTTCAGTCATGTCAAACTCTGAACCCTGTGGACTGCAGCACACCAAGTTTCTCTGTCCTTCACTATCTCCCAGAGTTTGCTCAAACTCAGGTCCACTGAATTGGTGATGCTATTCAACATCTCATCCTCTGTCGTCCCCTTCTCCTCATGCCCTCAATCTTTCCTAGTATCAAGGTCTTTTCAAATGAGTCAGCTCTTAGCATCAGGTGGCCGAAGTATTGGAGCTTCATCTTGAGCATCAGTCCTTCCAATGACTATTCAGGACTGATTTCCTTTAGGATGGACTGGTTGGATCTCCTTGTAGTCCAAGGGACTCTCAAGAGTCTTCTCTAACATCACAGTCTGAAAACATCAATTCTTTGAAGCTCAGCTTTCTTTATGGTCCAACTCTCACATCCATATATGACTACTGTAGCTTTGACTACATGGATCTTTTTCAGCAAAGTGATGTCTCTGCTTTTTAATGTACTGTCTAGGTTTGTCATAGCTTTTCTTCCAAGGAACAAAGATCTTTTAATTTCATGGTTGCAGTCACCATCCACAGTGATTTTTAAGCACCCCAGAATAAAGTTTGTTATTGTATCCATTCCCCCATTTATTTGCCATTAAGTGATGGGACCAGATGCCATGATCTTAGTTTTGTTTTTTTTTAATGTTGAGTTTTAAGTCACTGGTTTTAATTTCAGCTAAACAGTGAGCATCATTTAATTGCTTATTACATTGAATCATTGAGGCCTGATTGAGTAAGCAAAGCTAATGTAGACATATGAAAACATCATCCAAGGAGCTATGAATGCTTGGCCCTGTGCCCTCTCTCAGTAGGTGAGTTTGAAACCTACAAACCAGAGATTGACTCATGGATCAATTATATTTTAGGTATTCCCTACTACTACTCAAGAAAGTAGTGCTACTCAAGAAAGGCCATAACTCCTTAAATAACTACTTAAACATCATTCATCAGAAAATTAAACCAAATCACTTCTTTCATAAAAACATTTCTAGTAAAGAGAAAGCAGTAAGCTAAAAGCTGTTTATCTTCCAATTGCATCATGATACATTCTTGCATTTTCTCTTCTAACTTGCATACTTGGTAATGCTCGGCAAACTCTCTGTCACTGAAACATTTCTATCAGCTCTCTTCATTTAGGAAACCCCTTCTTCTAATCTATATCATGGTTACTGTTCTCTTGTAGCATATATTCCTCAAATTATCTGATTTCCTCACTGACCTTTGGCATAAGGCTACATTCAACTGCCATATATTTTCACTGAATCATATTTTTAAACGACATGTTCTGATTTTTATTTGGGTGCCATTCTTTTAAAAATAAATCCCTGTATTCTAGATTTCAACTACAAGGATTCATAGTAAAACTAAATGACAACAACAGAAAAGGAACAGAATTAACCCCCTAACACAGAAAAACATAGATCATTTTTAAAGAAATGTTACTGAATTTCAAAATCAACAGCAGCAATAACACTTCAAATGTTTCTAAAATCTTCTGAGAACAAGCACACTTTAACAATATACTTTTAAAACAGTGAAGTTTCTCTTGACATGAATAGCCAAAATCTTAGTCAGTTCAGTTCAGTTCAGTCGCTCAGTCGTGTCTGACTCTTTGTGACCCCATGAATCTCAGCATGTCAGGCCTCTCTGTCCATCACCATCTCCCAGAGTTCACTCAGACTCAGGTCCATCGAGTCAGTGATGCCATCCAGCCATCTCATCCTCTGTTGTCCCCTTTTCCTCCTGCTCCCAATTCCTCTGAGCATCAGAGTTTTTTCCAATGAGTCGACTCTTCGCATGAGGTGGCCAAAGTACTGGAGTTTCAGCTTTAGCATCATTCCTTCCAAAGAAATCCCAGGGTTGATCTCTTTCAGAATGGACTGGTTAGATCTCCCTGCAGTCCAAGGGACTCTCAAGAGTCTTTTTCAACACCACAGTTCAAAAGCATCAATTCTTTGACATTCAGACTTCTTCACAGTCCACCTCTCATATCCATACATGACCACTGGAAAAACCATAGCCTTGACTAGATGGACCTTAGTTGGGAAAGTAATGTCTCTGCTTTGGATATGCTATCTAGGTTGATCATAGCTTTCCTCCCAGGGATTAGGTATCTTTTAATTTAATGGCTGCAATCACCATCTGCAGTGATTTTGGAGCCCAAAATAATAAAATCTGACACTGTTTCCACTGTTTCCCCATCTATTTCCCATGAAGTGATGGGACCAGATGCCATGATCTTTGTTTTCTGAATGTTGAGCTTTAAGCCAACTTTTTCACTCTCCACTTTCACTTTCATCAAGAGGCTTTTTAGTTCCTCTTCACTTTCTGCCATAAGAGTGATGTCATCTGCATATCTGAGGTTATTGATATTCCTCCCGGCAATCTTGATTCCAGCTTGTGTTTCTTCCAGTCCAGCGTTTCTCATGAGGTACTCTGCATAGAAGTTAAATAAGCAAGGTGTCAATATATAGCCTTGATGTACTCCTTTTCCTATTTGAAAACAGTCTGTTGTTCCATGTCCAGTTCTAACTGTTGCTTCCTGATCTGCATACAGATTTTTCAAGAGGCGGGTCAGGTGGCCTGGTATTCCCATCTCTTTCAGAATTTTCCACACTTTATTGTGATCCACGCAGTCAAAGGCTTTGGCATAGCCAATAAAGCTGAAATAGATGTTTTCTGGAACTCTCTTGCTTTTTCGATGATCCAGCAGATGTTAGCAATTTGATCTCTGGTTCCTCTGCCTTTTCTAAAACCAGCTTGAACATCAGGAATCATAGTAAGTTGATTCAAATAATTTGGGCTTATTTTTTAAGATGAAATACAAAAGTGTACATACAGAATGTTGTTGTTATTTAGTTGCTAAGTTGTGTCCCACTCTTTGTGATGCCATGGACTGTAGCATGCCAATCTCCTCTGTCCGTGGGATTTCACAGGCAAGAATACTAGAGTGGGTTGCCATTTCCTTCTCCAGGGGTTCTTCTCTACCCAGGGGTGAAACTTGCATCTCTTGCACTGCAGGCTCTTTCTCTACCACTGAGCCACCAGGGAAAACCACATGCAGAATACACTAGAGTAAATTTAAACTGGGCACTTACATTTTTAAGACAATAAATCCAAACATTGTCTCCTGGCCTAAAGAAGTTCATAATCTTCTCTTTTCTTTCTATGCTATAGAGACATATTTTTTTGAACCAGCTTACTGTTTTGTAAGTTACAAACAATTCTCTACCAAGAAATCTTAGATAAAAATCTGCATTTAAAATATCTTATGAAAATGAGAAAATTTGAGCACATTGGTTCTGCATTCCTATGTGGTAATGATTACAGGCTCTGGGAGAAGCTATTCCCTTCAGAACGGCCAAGTACTATCCAAAGTTCACCCTGCCTACTTTCCTGACTCACTCACTTACTTGACTTGCCACCATAGGCATTTGCATTGTGACCCTGTAATAAGGCTTTTAGTTCACATAGGGATATAACTGTTTTCCTTTCTCTCTCTAGGTTGCAAGTGAAATGACTTTGGGGAAAGTCTACCTTCTTTAGAAAGAAGTGGCATGGACAGATTAGGGAAAATGTTTTGATAGATAGCAGAAAAATGAAGTCGTCAGTCGTGTCCACCTCTTTGCGACCACATGAACTGTAGCCCACCAGGCTCCTCCATCCATGGGATTCTCCAGGCAAGAATACCAGAGTGGGTAGCCATTTCCTTCTCCAGGAGATCTTCCTGACCCAGGGATCGAACCCAGGTCTCCCACATTGCAGGCAGAGGCTTTAACCTCTGAGCCACCAGAGAGTGATATAGTCTCTCCCTCTCCCTCCCCAGTCTCCCACTCAAGCTTGCACATTTCACAGGATTTACCTTTAGATTGCCTTTGGAATAAGAAATAGTAACAAGCATAGACTTAAGGGAAAACAAGTCAAGGAGCAAGGGGTTTGCAGTTTGGTTCCAATGTGTTTCAATGTAATTCATACTAGGTTTGGGGAAAAATCTTCGTTATAGGGTGTATAGCTTTTTCTGGCCTTGATAAGTCTCTCTCTCTCTCTTTCAGTCACTGGAAAAGCCCCTGATGCTGGGAAAGACTGAAGGAAAAAGGAAAAGGAGATAACAGAGGATGAGATGGTTAGATGGTATCACCAACTCAATGGACATGAATGTGAGCCAACTCCAGGAGACAGAGGACAGGGGCCTGGCCTGCTGCAGTTCATGGTGTCACAAAGAGTCGGACACAACTTAGTCATGGAACAACAGCAACATATTCGAGAATGGTATATAAGAGACTATAATTTAAGACTCAGGTCCTATATCCAGGCCAAATAATATCACACCAACACAATTTCAAGCCAGTCAATTTATTAAACATATGGGTGTATAAGTCTATCTGTGACCTATGTGATAATTAAGAACTGTTCATTATTAATTTCCACCCCTTTCATCACAATTATAAATCCATATAGTTAATAATACTGAGAAAGAGACCTTGTTTCACCATCTTTTCTGAAGAGACTGGAAATTAGTATGCAAATACTGAATGAAATAGAAAGGCATTTTCATCTGAGACAATGAATAAATGGCCAAGATTTATACCAAAGCTAAATATGAAGGATAAGAAATTCTCAGGGTAGAAAATTTGAGAGTGATAGTAGGAAAAAAATAACTTCAAAACAGGAAAATAGCTGTCAATTGTGTGCTAGAAACTTAACATTGGTCATCTGAATTAATTAGCACACAACACGTAAAAGGAAAGTATGGTCATTACTGTAAAGATACACAAAAAGAATGAGTAATTGATCCATGGTCATACAGCCAGGAACTGAAAAATGGAATGCAAATATATAATTTACCTGACTCTTAACTAGATTCTTTTCCGGGTATGGTGATTTAGTCACTAAGTCATATTTGACTCTTGCAACTCCATGGACTGTAGTCAGGTAGGCTCATCTGTTTGTGGGTTTTCCCAGGCAAGAATATCGGAGTGGACTTCTATTTCCTTCTCCAGGGGATCTTTTCTCATTATACTATGATGCAATAATTAGGAGGTGTTATCAAGTGAGAGTTATCCTATGAAACAAGTGAATTGCTACAGGTTCAGTTCAGTTCAGTCACTCAGTCATGTTTGACTCTTTGTGACCCCATGGACTGTAGCACGCCAGGCCTCCCTGTCCAGCACCAACTCCTGGAGTTTACTCAAACTCATGTCCATTGAGTCAGTGATGCCATCCAACCATCTCATCCTCCTGCCCTCAGTCTTTCCCAGCATGAGGGTCTTTTCAAAGGAGTCACTTTTTTGCATCAAGTGCCAAAGTACTGGAGGTAGCTTTAGCAGCATTCCTTCCAAAATATACCCAAGGCTGATCTCCTTTAGAATGGACTGGTTGGATCTCCTTGCAATCCAAGGGACTTTCAAGAGTCTTCTCCAACACCACAGTTCAAAAGCATCACTTCTTCAGCACTCAGCTTTCTTTATAGTCCAACTCTCACATCTATACATGACTACTGGAAAAACCATAGCTTTGACTAGATGGACATTTGTTGGCTAAGTAATGTTTCTACCTTTTAATATGCTGCCTAGGTTGGTAATAATTTCTTCCAAGGAGCAAGTGTCTTATCATTTCACAGCTACAGTCACCATTTGCAGTGATTTTGGAGCACAAAAAAATAAAGTCTGTCACTGTTTCCATTGTTTCCCCGTCTATTTCCCATGAAATGATAGTACCAGATGCCGTGATCTTAGTTTTCTGAATGTTGAGTTTTAAGCCAGCTTTTTCACTCTCCTNCTCCTTGCAATCCAAGGGACTTTCAAGAGTCTTCTCCAACACCACAGTTCAAAAGCATCACTTCTTCAGCACTCAGCTTTCTTTATAGTCCAACTCTCACATCTATACATGACTACTGGAAAAACCATAGCTTTGACTAGATGGACATTTGTTGGCTAAGTAATGTTTCTGCCTTTTAATATGCTGCCTAGGTTGGTAATAATTTCTTCCAAGGAGCAAGTGTCTTATCATTTCACAGCTACAGTCACCATTTGCAGTGATTTTGGAGCACAAAAAAATAAAGTCTGTCACTGTTTCCATTGTTTCCCCGTCTATTTCCCATGAAATGATAGTACCAGATGCCGTGATCTTAGTTTTCTGAATGTTGAGTTTTAAGCCAGCTTTTTCACTCTCCTTTCACTTTCATCAAGAGGCTTTTTAGTTCCTCTTCACTTTCTGCCATAATGGTGGTATCATCTGCATATCTGAGGTTATTGATATTTCTCCCAGAAATCTTGATTCCAGTTTGTGCTTCATCCAGCCCAGCATTTCTCATGATGTACTCTGCATATAAGTTAAATAAGCAGGGTGACAATACACAGGCTTGACGTACTCCTTTCCCGATTTGGAACCAGTCTGTTGTTCCATGGCCAGTTCTAACCGTTATTTCCTGGCCTGCATACAGATTTCTCAAAAGATACATCAGGTGGTCTGGTATCACATCCCTTGAATTTACCAGAGTTGTGTTGTTATCCACAGAGTCAAAGGCTTTGGCATAGTCTATAAAGCAGAAATAGATTTTTTTTTTCCTGAACTCTCTTGCTTTTTGATGACCCAGATGATATTGGCAATTTGATCTCTGGTTCCCCTGCCTTTTCTAAATCCAGCATTAATATCTGGAAGTTCATGGTTCATGTATTGTTGAAGCCTAGCTTGGAGAATTTTGAGAATTAGTTAATTAGTGTGTGAGATGAGTGCAATTTTGCGGTCGTTTGAGTGTTATTTTGCATTACCTTTCTTTGGGATTGGAACAAAAACTGATCGTTTCCAGTCTTGTGGCCACTGTTGAGTTTTCAAAATTTGCTGGCATATTGAGTGCAGCACTTTCATAGCATCATCATACAAGATTTGAAATAGCTCAACTGGAATTGCTTCACCTTCACTAGCTTTGTTTATAGTGATGCTTCTCATTCCAGGATGTCTGGCTCTAGGTGAGTGATCATATCATTGTGATTATCTGGGTTTGAAGATCTATTTTGCAAGTTCTTCTGTGTACTCTTGACATCTCTTCTTAATATCTTTTGCTTCTGTTAGGTCCATACTATTTCTGTCTTTTATCATCATCATCTTCGCTTGAAATATTCCCTTGGTATCTCTAATTTTCTTGAAGAGACCTCTAGTGTTCCCATTTTATTGTTTTTCCCTATTTGCACTGATCACTGAGGAAGGCTGTCTTATTTCTCCTTGTTATTCTTTGGAACTCTGCATTTAGATGCTTATATCTTTCCTTTTCTCCTTTTCTTTTCACTTCTTTCTTTTCATAGTTATTTGTGAAGCCTCCTCAAACAACTATTTTTCCTTCTTGCATTTCTTTTTCTTGGCGATGGTCTTGATCCCTGCCTCCTGTACAATGTCAGGAACCTCCATCCATAGTTCTTCAGGCACTCTGTTCATCAGATCTAATCCTTTGAATCTATTTGTCACTTCCACTGTGTAATCATAAGGGATTTGATTTAGGTCATACTTGAATGGTCTAGTGATTTTCCCTACTTTCTTCAATTTAAGTCTGAATTTGGCAATAAGAAGTTCATTATCTGAGCCATAGTCAGCTCCCGGTCTTGTTTTTGCTGACTGTATAGAGCTTCTCTATCTTTGGCTGCAAAAAATATAATCAATCTGATTTCAGTATTGACCATCTGGTGATGTCCATGTGTAGAGTCTTCTCTTGTGTTTTTGGTAGAGGTTGTTTGCTATGACCAGTGTGTTGTCTTGGCAAAACTCTATTAGCCATTGCTCTGCTTCATTCTGTACTCCAAGGCCAAATTTTCCTGTTACTCCAGGTATTTCTTGACTTCTATTTTCACATTCCTGTCTCCTATACTGAAAAGAATATCCTTTTTGGTTGTTAGCTCTAGAAGGTCTTGCAAATCTTCATAGAACCGTTCAACTTCATCTTCTTCAGCATTAGTGGTTGGGACTTAGACTTATGGATGACTCCCTTTGTTTACCCAATTTTTCTCTAATTTATGTGACAATGGGCATTATTCTCACCATTAAAGTTCTGCTGAATAAACTGGAGAAGATTCTCATATCCCCATCCTTCAATTTGCAAATGAGGAAATTGGTCCATTTCTG
The DNA here is from genome assembly GCA_006410735.1 of Raphicerus campestris. Taxonomy (NCBI): domain Eukaryota; kingdom Metazoa; phylum Chordata; class Mammalia; order Artiodactyla; family Bovidae; genus Raphicerus; species Raphicerus campestris. The sequence continues at coordinate 236,075 of SJYW01016461.1, read as the reverse complement.
CTTATCTGGCATTCAGAAAAGAAGACTGGTACACAATCCCTTTGGCATAGAAGAGAAATGAGAATTTAAGCTCTCAGATTTGCTTTGAAAACTACTTTCCTTTAAACTATAATCTTCAAAATGATGAATTCACTTTATTTTATGATTAGAAGCTATACAAGAAAGACCAGATTAGTTATCCTTAGAACTGAAGATTGTCCAGAGAAAGAAAAACTTTTACAAACACTCTAAATTCTTTTCTGTATCTTAATTTACAAATATAAGAACAATTTATTTTTACTTGTTTCATATTAAAACTCAGATTGGTCTTACCCCTTAGGAGGAAGCTTTTTAAAATCTAAGACTTTTCATCTAGAACAGAAAAAATTATGCAATTTTATTGACGGCTAAAGATTATTGATTGAAATCTTTATTATTGACCTAAGTTGTAGGTGTCAGTAACTAGGATGAAACAAAATACCTTTAAGACGGAGAGAAAAAAAGATATATAATAATGGAATAAGTGTATATATAGGGGAAAATGAGATGGGAAAGGTTATTGAGACATCCATGGATACTGACTCCTGGTTCTGAAGAATAAAGGAAAAGATAAATCTAATTTATCTATGTATCTTAATTCTTTTTTTTTTAAATAGAATTTATCCATGCCCTCCTTTGACTTGCATGGCTCAGTAGTACTCTAGTCTCATTCTTAAATGTTTCCTTCCTTCTGTGTCAGGGATAATCATGAAGGGGTATGGGAAGATGTGACATAATATGTTACAGTGTTGAATTAAAGACAGTAGGCTTTGTAATGTCACCTCAAGTTGGGAAGAGCATCAAAATTATGCCATTACAGAGAGGATATGAATATCATAAAGCAGACAAGAGGAAATCAACTGGTCAGGATTAAATTCTACAGGTAAATTTGCCTAATTCTTAAAAAGACATAGCACAATAAGAAAAGAAAGAAGAATGTTGTCACATGGAACTCACCTCCTTTCCTGTCCTGTTAACATGCAGATTTTATTGCTTTCTACAAACCAGCTTTGAAAATATTTGAAAGAAGGAATGGCTATGCCATTAAAAATTATCTCAAAATTAGAAAGACGGAAAAGAACATTACGCTGTGCCCTACTGATGTCAAACTGGATCACTNTTGCTAGCATGTGAAAGGAAGACAATTGCAAGATAGTCTGAACACTTATTGGCTTTGCCTTTCTTTGAGACTGGAGTGAAAACTGATCTTCAGCTAGTCCTGTAGCCACTGCCGAGTTTTCCAAATTTGCTGACATATTGATTGCAGAACTTTTTTTTTAATTTTTATTTTTACTTTATTTTGTTTTGTGATACTATATTGGTTTTGCCATACATTGACACGAATCCACCACAGGTGTATACGAGCTCCCAGTCCTCCCACCCTATATCATCTCCCTGGATCATCAGCGTGCACCAGCCCCAAGTATCCTGTATCCTGCATCGAACATAGACTGGCGATTCATTTCTTATATGATAGTATACATGTTTCAATGTCATTCTCCCAAATCATCCCACCTTCTCCCTCTCCCTCAGAGTCCAAAAGTCCGTTCTATACATCTTTGTCTCTTTTGCTCTCTTGCATATAAGNACCATGCAAAACCAATTGTTCACCTAATTATCTATCTTGAGATCCAACCAGTCTGTTCTGAAGGAGATCAGCCCTGGGATTTCTTTGGAAGGAAAGATGCTAAAGCTGAAACTCCAGTACTTTGGCCGCCTCATGTGAAGAGTTGACTCATTGGAAAAGACTCTGATGCTGGGAGGGATAAGGGGCAGGAGGAGAAGGGGCCAACAGAGGATGAGATGGCTGGATGGCATCACCGACTAGATGGACGTGAGTCTGCGTGAACTCTGGGAGTTGGTTATGGACAGGGAGGCCTGGCATGCTGCGATTCATGGGGTCGCAAAGAGTCGGACATGACTGAGCTACTGAACTGAACTAGAAGCTTAAGTACCCAAAGTCATGGTCAGAAGCCATGTAAGAAAAGCCATAACTATATGATTACTGTTATCATCTTCTCATCTTATCTGAGAACTATTTTCACTTCCTTTTTGGAATCCTTCTTCTGTAAGAGATCTGGGTTGCAGACAAATATGATCAGTGTGACATTGGTACTTAGCAATTCTCTGCTGCTCTTTTTAGTTTTCTGATTGAATAAGTAATCGATAGGGTAGAATTCAGTGCCTTTCTTCCAACATTATCTCAGATTGGTCCTGAATACATACATATATTTAAAAATCACTATGCTTTAATTTCTCTTTAAATGTCAATTTTCATCATTTTTAATGTTTATTTCTGTCAATATTGCAAGTTCTCCACACAATAGCCATTATAGCCTGTTATGCCTACTCTCCATAGAAGCTGTTAAAATTGACAGCCACATCTGAGTCAGAACTTCCTAAATACTCTTCTTTGGCTGGGTGTCAACACTGTCCAATTGATTTTTCTTTGTTTCTACTAATTCTGAACAAGATAGTGAACTACTAAAATTCAGTCCAACCTATCTTCTTATTTATATAATCAGAGACTGGCTATTCTCATCAATATTGAGGGAGCGAACAAAGCTTACTGAAAAGCATAATTCTGTTTCAGTATGAACATTGGACTACATTCAGGATTCTAAGTTAAAAATATTTTAAACACTTTTTTAAAAATAAAAAGTTGCATATTTTAAAGAAATCTATTCATATAGAAGAGATTATTTTTAGATACCCTTTTCTCTTATTGCATTAATTTGCATGTCTCTGAATACCAGTGTTTGTAAATTGAATAAGCATATATAAGGTGCTAAGTCACTCAGTCGTGTCTGACTCTTTGTGACCCAATGGACTGTAGCCCACCAGCTCTGCTGTCCATGGGATTCTCCAAGGCAAGGAAACTGGAGTGGGTTGCCATTTCCTTCTCCAGGGGATCTTCCCAACCCAGGGGTCAAACCCAGGTCTCCTGCACTGCAGGCAAATTCTTTACCAGCTGAGCCACCAGGGTAGCCTATATATGTACACNACATTCAGGATTCTAAGTTAAAAATATTTTAAACACTTTTTTAAAAATAAAAAGTTGCATATTTTAAAGAAATCTATTCATATAGAAGAGATTATTTTTAGATACCCTTTTCTCTTATTGCATTAATTTGCATGTCTCTGAATACCAGTGTTTGTAAATTGAATAAGCATATATAAGGTGCTAAGTCACTCAGTCGTGTCTGACTCTTTGTGACCCAATGGACTGTAGCCCACCAGCTCTGCTGTCCATGGGATTCTCCAAGGCAAGGAAACTGGAGTGGGTTGCCATTTCCTTCTCCAGGGGATCTTCCCAACCCAGGGGTCAAACCCAGGGCTCCTGCACTGCAGGCAAATTCTTTACCAGCTGAGCCACCAGGGTAGCCTATATATGTACACACACACACACACACACACACACACACACACACACACATATATATATATACTATGTGTGTGCTCAGTCATATCTCACTGTTTGCGATCTCATGTACTGAAGACCACCAGGCTCCTCTATCCATAAGATTTCCCAGGCAAGATATTAGAGTGGGTTGCCATTTCCTCCTCAAGGGAATCTTCCTTACACAGGAATTGAATCCATATTTCTTGTATCTCCTGCACTCAGGAGGTGGCAAGCAGATTCTTTACCACTGAACCATATGTACACACATATACGTGTGTATATATGCATTTAATTTTACTTTCCTCTGAATTGTCTGTTTTCTTGAGCTCATTTTACTAATTCGTTAGAGCTTTATTTATGTCCCATCTATGTTGCAAATATATTTTCCAAACAGTGGTCTATCAGTTTTTTCATGTGTCTTTTGCCATACAAACTTTAAATGTTACACTTCCTTATATAAGCATATTTTATTAAAAATTTTGAATGTCTTACTTGGTCAATAATATCACATCTATTATTGGGTACATCATGTAATATCTTAGATGTTTTTCTAACCTGTCATAATGTACATGACTACGTTAGAAGGAAATACATAGTCTACTTCAAATTTAGGTTTGGACATGGAGAGATAATAAGAATATAATTTTATTTTTATAATGGTTAAAAATTTCTTAAATGAATTATCATTTTCCCATTGAGTTTAACTATTATCTCAATCATACACTAAATAATCAACTATATTAGATTTATTGCCAGAGTCTCTACTGTATTGTTTTATTTTGTACTTTGTTGTTCTTTTGCTGACTTTCATGCCATTTTAATATTAATTTTACTATGGTGCATTTACAAAAGTTTCTGTATTAAGTAAAGCAAAATGTTAGTCATTCAGTTGTATTCAACTCTTTGCAACCCCATGGACTGTAGCCCACCAAGCTCCTCTGTCCAGTGAGTCTTCAGGCAAGAATACTGGAGTGGGTTGCCATGTCCTCCTTCAAAGCAAAGCAAATCCCCTCCTATTTCTCCTTTCTACTTTTTATAGTTTTATTTATTTTTCTTGGGCATTTATTCTTACATACACATTTTAAAAATCATTTTATCTATTTCAAAGATAAAGTATCTTCCCAAGAAAATCTTCAATTTGCTAATTGCTGTTGCTCTTGTTTAGTCACTAAGTCATTTCTGACTCTTTGCAACCCCTTGGATTATAGACCAGCAGGGGCCTCTCTCCATTGGATTTCCAGACAAGAATACTGAAATGAATTGCAATTTCCTTCTCAAACACATCTTCCAAACCCAGTAACTGAACTTGCATCTCCTGCACTGGCAGGGGAATTCTTTACCACTGAGTCACCCAGTTCAGTTCAGTTCAGTTGCTCAGTCATGTCCAACTCTTTGAGATCCCATGAACACGCCAGGCCTCCTTGTCCAAAAAGAATTGTTACTTTTGAACTGTGGTGTTGGAGAAGACTCTTGAGAGTCCTTTGGACTGCAAGGAGATCCAACCAGTCCATCAATTCTTCAGCGCTCAGCTTTCTTTATAGTCCAGCTCTCACATCCATACATGACCACTGGAAAAACCATAGCCTTGACTAGACGGACCTTTGTTGGCAAAGTAATGTCTCTGTTTTTTAATATGCTGTCTAGGTTGGTCATAACTTTCCTTCCAGGGAACAAGTGTCTTTTAATTTCATGGCTGCAATCATCATTTGCTGTGATTTTGGGACCCAGAAAAATAAAGTCAGCCACTGTTTCCACTATTTCCCAGGAAGTGATGGGACCAGATGCCATGATCTTAGTTTTCTGAATGTTGAGCGTTAAGTCAACTTTTCACTCTCCTCTTTCACTTTCAAGAGGCTTTTTAGTTCCTCTTCACTTTCTGCCATAAGGGTGGTGTCATCTGCATATCTGAGGTTATTGATATTTCTCCCAGCAGTCTTGATTCCAGCTTGCACTTCTTCTAGCCCAACATTTCTCATGATGTACTCTGCATAGAAGTTAAATAAGCAGGGTGACAGTATACAGTCTTGACGTAGGCCTTTTCCTATTTGGAACCAGTCTGTTGCTCCATGTCCAGTTCTAACTGTTGCTTCCTGGTTTCTCAAGAGGCAGGTCAGGTATTCTCATCTCTTGAAGAATTTTCCACAGTTTATTGTGATCCACACAGTCAAAGGCTTTGGCATAGTCAATAAAGCAGAAATAGATGTTTTTCTGGAACTCTCTTCCTTTTCCGATGATCCAGTGGATGTTGGCAATTTGATCTCTGGTTTCTCTGCCTTGTCTAAAACCACTTTGAACATATGAAAGCCACCCAGAAAGCCCTCAATTTACTAATTAGCAGATAACTAAATTAATATATTAATTTTTATGAAAATTAATATTTAATATATCCATTCAAAAACATAAGGCATTGCTTTATTGTTTCTCAATAAAAGACAATTTATATCCTGTTTTTTTTATTTTATTTATTCTTAAATGTATATAGTCTTTGTTACTAATACAGATAGATTTTTCCATGTCTTTTTCCTGCTTTTTACTTAATTGAAAAATAGCTTTTAATTTTATATATTCTTGAGTTCATTAGTATTGGAAATTTTCTTATTGGGTCACATAGATTTAAACAAAAATCTCTTGGCTTTCCTAGGTATAAAATATAAAAATAAATCACTTTACTCTCTCTTTTTTTTTTCTTAAAGTGATGATAATGATAATATATATTAATATTATATAAGATATCTATGAGGAATAAAATAATTAGAATTCATAAGACATTTTGAACAGCATCTAAGAAGCAATCCCTTAAAAAAAAAAATCTATTTAAGGCAATATTAGTGAAGTGAAGTCACTCAGTAGTGTCTGACTCTTGGCGACTCAGTGGACTGTCGCCTGCCAGGCTCCTCCATCCATGGGATTTTCTAGGCAAGAGTACTGGAGTTGATTGCCATTTCTTTCTCCAGGGGATCTTCCCTACCCAGGGATCAAACCCCAGTCTCCCACCCTGTGGGCAGACGCTTTACCATCTGAGCCACCAGGGGAGCACATATTAGGCATTCATAAATGATAAATGTGTATCCATACACGAGGAGATTCAGTAGTCCCATTCATGGTTCTCTTTCTTGACTAAATGCAAAAACAAAACAAAACAAAAAAAAAACCCTATACTCTGATTTTAAGCTTGGTTTGAATGTCATTGTCTTAAAAATAAAAAGAAAAGCAGTTATCTAGAGTCAGCAGGTTATCATTTTAAATTATAATAACCATACAGTTTTAGAAACTTAAACTCCAAATGTGAAGTTTTTGTTTTATAAATACAAAATAAGGCTAACTTCACCTCCTAATCCTGGATTTTATGAGGATTAAATGAGATCCTGTTCCCAAAAGTGTGAAGCACTATTCCTAGTAGAAAGCAGATGTTCAGTGCAAGCTAATACTCTTTTCTCCCTCATTCTCACATTTCCACCATATAGGGAATGTTTTTCATACATGACCTTCAAATGATCCACAGAGATACTGTGTTGCCTTTTATTCCTAGCATATGACTATCCCTATTAGTCTTCATTTCACTGATTAAAAGCAAATAAGATCCTTGTTTTTACTACCTAAATATATCCCTACATATATTCCCCAGAATAGACAAGTTGATTCAATACACTCTAAAACCCTGTGTTTAACAAATGGTAGGCCATAGAAATATAAACAAGGCTTTTGACAGATCATTTAGAATGAAAAGTATTCATTCAAAAGTATATTAGAATCTGGCATTGATGATAGTACCAATTTTTAGTAATCAAATGGTTCCAGCATTTAATAATTCAATTTTCCAAAATCTAATGTTTACACATTTAGAATGAATGCTTACATTATTTATTATTTTAAAATAACATATATACAAGCAAAATTGTTCATTCATCAAGAGCAAAGACAACTCAAAACTGGAGTGCCAGAGTTAGCATTTTTAAAGTAAGCATCTCTATCCCATACATTGAGAGTAGGATTACATTCACTAAATCAGCCTGTATCTAGAAACACATATAAACTGCAAACTAAGGAGGTAGGCAACTTTGGTTAATTAGAATTAATAGCTAATTCTAATTAACAATATTGATTGTATCATAGAGAGGGCTGTCTTTCAAAATAATATTCTCTTAAGCAATATGTCTGCCTTGCCAAAATACATCAAGGGGCAAGTTCATTTTTATATGGGCTATCCTCTCCCCACCCTTGCGAGGGTAATAACATTTTATAGTTATAAAGTCAGAAATGGAGAGATTTCCAAATCCTAATTATATGACTTTTGATACTCCAGTAAGTTTGAAGTTTCTTTTGACCTGACATAGAAGCTTCTTGATGGAAACACATCATTGGTCAGTCATGAAGAGCTTATTTTATTATGGTTGTAACTAAAAATATGACAACAACAACCAACTTTTACTATTTTATATAATTTGTCTTCAATTATTGTGAAATTTTATGGAAAATGATTATTTCCACCTGAATGCCCCTCTATACTGTCAGCTCTGTCAAGGCAAGAACTAAGTGTACCTTGTTCACCATAATTTCCCTCTTGCTGAGCACAGGCAAAGTACATGATACAAAGTAGACATGCAACAGGCAGTAGTGAGTTGTCAGTTGTTTCCTCAATGGCCCATCTGACATGTGTAGAGAGCCCAGAGGAGCCAAGAACCACGAGGCCGACCAAACTGTGTAAAGTCATGTTGCCCATGCTTGTGCTCTGTCTGACTTCATGGAATTCAAAAAGATCACTGCATCATCACCATCAATCTAGCAATCTACTTTTTCATCAGTCAGTCTCACTTTCAAATAGATTAGTCACTAAGTCATGTTTGACCCTTTTGCAACCCCCATGAACTATGGCCCACCAGGCTCCTCTGTCCATGGGAATTCCCAGGCAGTAATACTGGAGTGGGTTGCCATTTCCTGCTCCAGGGAATCTTCCAGATCCAAGAATTGAAGCTACATTCTCTTGCAGGTGGTTTCTTTACCACTGCATTACCAGGGAAGTCCTCTTGTTATATGTAATCTAAATATTTCATGGTATAATTTAAAGTCTATTTCCTTTTATTTTGTCTGCAGTAGAAATGGAGAATAGCTGGGCATTAAACCTGTATCTATTTGAAAAACATTAACATAAAACCACTCTAGACAGAGAAAGAAGTTACTGAAATGTCTTAATATGCTACATTTCTATGAAGTAAATGAGAAATTACTAGTGCATAAAAGGACAAAATAAATATGAGAACATTTTAAGAGCACACATTCTCTTCAGTGGCTGCTATTATTCCAGATCCTTTTTCATTTTCCCATAGGCTATGTGTTGCAATTGTTTGAAATGAGTCTTTAATCAACACTATTCAATTGATTGGAATTGAATGCCTTTAGATTGATTCCGGATTATATACAGAGAATATCCAAAGAAATAGAAGAAAGTAGCAAAGCCAAAAGTGAAGCTCCAATACTTTGGTCATTTGATGGGAAAAGTTGGCTCATTGGAAAGATTGAAGGCAGGAGAAGAAGGGGATAAAAGAGAACAAGATGACTGGATGGCATCACTGGTTCAATGGATATGAGTTTAAGCAAACTCCAGGAGATGGTGAAGGACAGGAAAGCCTGGAGTGCTGCAGTCCAAGGGGTCACAAAGAGTTGGACATTACTGAGCTACTGAACAATAGCAAGTTTCCTATTTTTCCTTTGCAAAATGAGGATGACAACATAGGCTTTATTAGTCTGCTGTAAGGATTAATCAGAATATTGTATTAAAAATGCTTAGCTTCAAGCCTGGTGTATTGTAAATCTTAGCTAGTTTTCATTAGCCATGCTGCTCCTCCTCAAAGAGCTGATTTGGGGGCAGACTCCTGGTCTACTGCTCCTCAGATCATGGGTGTTTCTATTGTATCTCTCAGGTTGTGATGCAGCCACTTATACAATTCATCCCATTCCATAAACCTACTATGTCAGCAATTCTTCTGGAAAACAGCTTACCATCTATTAGCAGGGAAACATGTATAAATACAATTTATGCCACAGTAATCCAAAATCACTACAGATGGTGACTGCAGCCATGAAGTTAAAAGACGCTTCCTCCTTGAAAGGAAAAGTTATGACCAACCTAGATAGCATATTCAAAAGCAGAGACATTACTTTGCCGACTAAGATCCGTCTAGTCAAGGCTATGGTTTTTCCTGTGGTCATGTATGGATGTGAGAGTTGGACTGTGAAGAAGGCTGAGCCCCGAAGAACTGATGCTTTTGAACTGTGGTGTTGGAGAAGACTCTTGAGAGTCCCTTCGACTGCAAGGAGATCCAAACACTCCCTCCTGAAAGAGATCAGCCCTGGGTGTTTTTTGGAAAGAATGATGCTAAAGCTGAAACTCCAGTACTTTGGCCACCTCATGAGAAGACCTGGCTCATTGGAAAAGACTCTGATGCTGAGAGGGATTGGGGGCAGGAGGAAAAGGGGATGACAGAGGATGAGATGGCTGGATGGCATCACCAACTCAATGGACATGAGTTTGAGTGAACTCCAAGAGTTGGTGAGGGACAGGGAGTCCTGGTGTGCTGCAATTCATGGAGTCGCAAAGAGTCAGACATGACTGAGTGACTGAACCGAACTGAACTGAACTGAAGATAAAGTGAGTGGTTCATTCCCAATGCAAGCAGCATACAGCAGGGCATCTGGCTGTGGAGGCTGGGAGCTCTGAAATTACAGGGATGTGGATACTTAATGGATACAGGACAAGCAAAACTGCCTTATGAAGTGATCTGGATCCTCAACTGGCTGCAAAGGGCAAGTGGTACAGGTGGACATAGTATGCAAGTTCCTTTACCCTGAAATTTGGTGAATAAGGCAACAATGCTTATACACAGTCCCTTAACACTGAGGCAATTGGGTAAAAAATCATGACAGGTATGGAAATATGCAGGTAGCTCCTTTCAATTTATTAAAAGGCACCCTGGTAACGTGTTTGTTGGAAATGGGTTTAGAGGGCAAATTTAATTTGAGCTACTGAACCAGGTTACCGAATTCTAATATTAAATAGCCACAGTAATCCCATCTGCTGCTTAGGATAAGGCAGACTGTCTGGTTACTCTCCTGATCTAGGCTACTCAGCAATATAGTCAACTCGGTATATTGTCTAGCATCATCAGGAGCTAAGCAGAGAAATTCAAAGATACCGGAAGCATAGTTCATATTTCCATGCAAATCAGACAAGGAATGTGGCAATTCCTGACACAGTATTTTCAGCAGAAACCAGGACTACTTTGCCATTGCTCATGTGAAATTATGAGACAAAGAGAGACAGACCTGCCTTTTTATGGGAAAGAAGTAAAGAGAAAGGAAAATCACCCTCCACTGAAATTCCAAGTTTACTTATGAAATCATGGTTTTCTTGCCAAAAAAAGAGAATCATATTTAACATTGCAAAATGTAAAAGCCAAGTCATACTTCAGCTCAAGAAACAGAGATTTTAGGTTACTAATTTTTTTCTGAGCTGTTTTAAGTAGGTAAATTCTATGTCTGCTCTTAGATGCCCTTACTAAAATTTGTTCTAGTGAGTCAAATTTTATGGTTGCAAAATGCAAGATTAAAATCTTAATGAAAAAATATTTTGATTTAATTAATATGTGCTGATATATAGCTTGAAAATATATTATTCAGGAAGTTTTTAATAATTTGCAGCATCTGGCTTTTGGGGGCACTTAGGACATGCAAATCTCATCGAGAGTTTGAACTCACATAACAGATAGCAAAGTCCATGAACCCATGAAAGAAAACCAATATAAGTCCTCACTGACAGTAGCATTACCTGCAAGCACTGGCAGTCCTGGCTTCTACTCATGGCAAGTTCTCTCCATTATAGAGAATATAGCAGGAATAGAACATTTTTGTATAAATGTTTCATACCCTTCTCAACTCCAATAGATTTATAACATTTTAGATGCCAAAAGAGAAAAATCTTTGTATGGGAGAAAAGAAGAGAACTGTTAGAAAATATTCAATGTTAAATTGTTTTATGAATTATCATAAATCTCTTTACAAAGCAGATTTATTTAACAATCAATGAGCAAACTATGAACAACTAAAAGAAAACATTATTGTTAGTCATCTCTACTTTGATGATGATATTCCATTTTGCCTCTGGTTGAAGACCTGATAACCTAGAGATCAAATTTCTGCTTTCATTTTCAGGGGAAGTGAGATATTGTTTAAGAAATGTTTCTTGACTATTGCTCTAGGCAAAGCATCATTCCGGTCTGTAGGGGTACAGAGGAGGCCTTTGAAGCATGGACTGTAGAAAATTACATTGAGGCTGTTACAAACTGAAGGGATATTATATAGAAAGTATTTCTCTAATTAGGCTCATTCAGTATATGCACATATGTGATCATCAGGTATTTATCAAAAGTAAAACTTGAGCAAGGTAAGTTGATAGAGGTCCTGGGAATGATTCTATTTCAAGGAACCAGGGATTTCCCAACAAATGCTTTGTTTTATTGGTAATTTGTTTCCTGGATAAAGTGTTACCAAAAAATTTTACTAGGTTTTATTCCTTTGCAAATAAATGGGAAATCATGGATGTATGAATAGGACAAAATATTATGAAAATATTTGAAAAGTAGGCTTTCTCTTTAGTAGACTAAATTATCCCAAATCCATTATCATTTTCTCAAAGGCTTCATTTTGCAATTGCGAGAAATGAATCTTCAGTAAATGCAATTCAGTTCATAGTACCTGCATGCCAGCTCTGAATTATTTCCAGATATGTACTGTGAAGAAATCCAAAGAAGTAGAGAAAATTCAGCAATGCCTAGCAGTTATGGACCTCATGGATTAGTTCCCCAGATAGGTGATGTCTTTTACACCTGCATTAATAATCAAGGTGGTGCTCCTTCATGACGGTGCAGGTGGGGGAATGTAGGCACAACCTCTATATTTTAACTTTTAAGAAGTGATTGGCTCTTAGGAATAACTTTTAGAAATATTAATGGCTTGCATAAGCATGGGGAAGAGAGACAGTCCATAACTGCAGACTATTCCCCAAAAGAGTTGACTATGTTTAAAAATTTTTTTTCTATGGTCCCTGGGACTTTCTGAAATTGTCAGGTTTTTATGCTGCTACAATGCCTGAAACTCTGAAAAGAACTTCCATCTTTCCTTTAAATGAAAAAGGTGGCAGATCTCACCACCAGAACAGAGGCAAACCCCTTCTCCATGCACCTCACTTTACCAGGAACAATAATATCTATAACTTGAACTCTACCTGGGCTAGGGGTGCCCATATTCTTCCCATCTAGACTGGAGAGAGCTATTTTAGCTATACTTTTTTCTATTCATTTGAGCAGACAGGAAGATACTTCCTTCTAGATCTAACTCTAGACACTAGTTGATCATTCAGTTACTTGGATGAATTGAATAAACAACTAAATAGTAAACTGAATAGAAAATGAAAACAACTTAGCAGTTTTATAATGCTACGTTATTGTCACATGAGAAACTACTCTACATGTTCCTTTGGAAATGAGGTACATTGTCTTCTCTAACTCACTGAAACATCTGCAATGTATATGAATTAAGGAAACAATAAATAAGTATGTTATGTTTCTGATTGCACTACAGGTATTTGCTTCCCAGGTAGTACTAGTGGCAAAGAACTCTCTTGCCAACCCAGGAGACTTGAGAGAGGCAGGTTGGATCCCTAGGTCCAGAAGATTCCCTGGAGGAGGACACAGCAACTCATTCCAGTATTCATGCCTAGAAAATCCCTATGGGCCTAGGAGCCTGGAGGGTTATAGTCCATGGGGTCACAAAGAGTCAGGCACAACTGAAGTGACTTAACAGGCAACCACATAGGTATTCCATTCAGAGAACAGGAAATAATATATATGTATATATATGTCGAGTTATATGAACAACAGTTGTATGATTACATCATGTTTTTATCTGGGAATAAAACACACCATTTGTTCACAGATCATCTTCTTTGAGCTTTTCCTTTCAGTTCACTAGAGGATTTCTAAAAAATGTTATTTACCTTTCTGACTTCAATTTGTCTCATTCATATAGCAAATTGATCTTAATAGGAGATTAAGTTTCAGTACCATTCACCATTTTTTAAGCATCAACGAACATTCAGTTCAGTTCAGACTTTCAGTCGTGTCTGAGTCTTTGGGACCGCATGAATTGCAGGACGTCAAGCCTCCCTGTCCATCACCAAATCCAGGAGTTCACTCAGATTCACATCCATTGAGTCAGTGATGCCATCCAGCCATCTCAACCTCTGTCGTCCCCCTTCTCCTGCCCCCAATCCCTCCCAGCATCAGAGTCTTTTCCAATGACTCAACTCTTCGCATGAGATGGCCAAAGTANGCTGAGAGGGATTGGGGGCAGGAGGAAAAGGGGATGACAGAGGATGAGATGGCTGGATGGCATCACCAACTCAATGGACATGAGTTTGAGTGAACTCCAAGAGTTGGTGAGGGACAGGGAGTCCTGGTGTGCTGCAATTCATGGAGTCGCAAAGAGTCAGACATGACTGAGTGACTGAACCGAACTGAACTGAACTGAAGATAAAGTGAGTGGTTCATTCCCAATGCAAGCAGCATACAGCAGGGCATCTGGCTGTGGAGGCTGGGAGCTCTGAAATTACAGGGATGTGGATACTTAATGGATACAGGACAAGCAAAACTGCCTTATGAAGTGATCTGGATCCTCAACTGGCTGCAAAGGGCAAGTGGTACAGGTGGATATAGTATGCAAGTTCCTTTACCCTGAAATTTGGTGAATAAGGCAACAATGCTTATACACAGTCCCTTAACACTGAGGCAATTGGGTAAAAAATCATGACAGGTATGGAAATATGCAGGTAGCTCCTTTCAATTTATTAAAAGGCACCCTGGTAACGTGTTTGTTGGAAATGGGTTTAGAGGGCAAATTTAATTTGAGCTACTGAACCAGGTTACCGAATTCTAATATTAAATAGCCACAGTAATCCCATCTGCTGCTTAGGATAAGGCAGACTGTCTGGTTACTCTCCTGATCTAGGCTACTCAGCAATATAGTCAACTCGGTATATTGTCTAGCATCATCAGGAGCTAAGCAGAGAAATTCAAAGATACCGGAAGCATAGTTCATATTTCCATGCAAATCAGACAAGGAATGTGGCAATTCCTGACACAGTATTTTCAGCAGAAACCAGGACTACTTTGCCATTGCTCATGTGAAATTATGAGACAAAGAGAGACAGACCTGCCTTTTTATGGGAAAGAAGTAAAGAGAAAGGAAAATCACCCTCCACTGAAATTCCAAGTTTACTTATGAAATCATGGTTTTCTTGCCAAAAAAAGAGAATCATATTTAACATTGCAAAATGTAAAAGCCAAGTCATACTTCAGCTCAAGAAACAGAGATTTTAGGTTACTAATTTTTTTCTGAGCTGTTTTAAGTAGGTAAATTCTATGTCTGCTCTTAGATGCCCTTACTAAAATTTGTTCTAGTGAGTCAAATTTTATGGTTGCAAAATGCAAGATTAAAATCTTAATGACAAAATATTTTGATTTAATTAATATGTGCTGATATATAGCTTGAAAATGTATTCTTCAGGAAGTTTTTAATAATTTGCAGCATCTGGCTTTTTGGGGCACTTAGGACATGCAAATCTCATCGAGAGTTTGAACTCACATAACAGATAGCAAAGTCCATGAACTCATGAAAGAAAACCAATATAAGCCCTCACTGACAGTAGCATTACCTGCAAGCACTGGCAGTCCTGGCTTCTACTCATGGCAAGTTCTCTCCATTATAGAGAATATAGCAGGAATNAACTCACATAACAGATAGCAAAGTCCATGAACCCATGAAAGAAAACCAATATAAGTCCTCACTGACAGTAGCATTACCTGCAAGCACTGGCAGTCCTGGCTTCTACTCATGGCAAGTTCTCTCCATTATAGAGAATATAGCAGGAATAGAACATTTTTGTATAAATGTTTCATACCCTTCTCAACTCCAATAGATTTATAACATTTTAGATGCCAAAAGAGAAAAATCTTTGTATGGGAGAAAAGAAGAGAACTGTTAGAAAATATTCAATGTTAAATTGTTTTATGAATTATCATAAATCTCTTTACAAAGCAGATTTATTTAACAATCAATGAGCAAACTATGAACAACTAAAAGAAAACATTATTGTTAGTCATCTCTACTTTGATGATGATATTCCATTTTGCCTCTGGTTGAAGACCTGATAACCTAGAGATCAAATTTCTGCTTTCATTTTCAGGGGAAGTGAGATATTGTTTAAGAAATGTTTCTTGACTATTGCTCTAGGCAAAGCATCATTCCGGTCTGTAGGGGTACAGAGGAGGCCTTTGAAGCATGGACTGTAGAAAATTACATTGAGGCTGTTACAAACTGAAGGGCTATTATATAGAAAGTATTTCTCTAATTAGGCTCATTCAGTATATGCACATATGTGATCATCAGGTATTTATCAAAAGTAAAACTTGAGCAAGGTAAGTTGATAGAGGTCCTGGGAATGATTCTATTTCAAGGAACCAGGGATTTCCCAACAAATGCTTTGTTTTATTGGTAATTTGTTTCCTGGATAAAGTGTTACCAAAAAATTTTACTAGGTTTTATTCCTTTGCAAATAAATGGGAAATCATGGATGTATGAATAGGACAAAATATTATGAAAATATTTGAAAAGTAGGCTTTCTCTTTAGTAGACTAAATTATCCCAAATCCATTATCATTTTCTCAAAGGCTTCATTTTGCAATTGCGAGAAATGAATCTTCAGTAAATGCAATTCAGTTCATAGTACCTGCATGCCAGCTCTGAATTATTTCCAGATATGTACTGTGAAGAAATCCAAAGAAGTAGAGAAAATTCAGCAATGCCTAGCAGTTATGGACCTCATGGATTAGTTCCCCAGATAGGTGATGTCTTTTACACCTGCATTAATAATCAAGGTGGTGCTCCTTCATGACGGTGCAGGTGGGGGAATGTAGGCACAACCTCTATATTTTAACTTTTAAGAAGTGATTGGCTCTTAGGAATAACTTTTAGAAATATTAATGGCTTGCATAAGCATGGGGAAGAGAGACAGTCCATAACTGCAGACTATTCCCCAAAAGAGTTGACTATGTTTAAAAATTTTTTTTCTATGGTCCCTGGGACTTTCTGAAATTGTCAGGTTTTTATGCTGCTACAATGCCTGAAACTCTGAAAAGAACTTCCATCTTTCCTTTAAATGAACAAGGTGGCAGATCTCACCACCAGAACAGAGGCAAACCCCTTCTCCATGCACCTCACTTTACCAGGAACAATAATATCTATAACTCGAACTCTACCTGGGCTAGGGGTGCCCATATTCTTCCCATCTAGACTGGAGAGAGCTATTTTAGCTATACTTTTTTCTATTCATTTGAGCAGACAGGAAGATACTTCCTTCTAGATCTAACTCTAGACACTAGTTGATCATTCAGTTACTTGGATGAATTGAATAAACAACTAAATAGTAAACTGAATACAAAATGAAAACAACTTAGCAGTTTTATAATGCTACGTTATTGTCACATGAGAAACTACTGTGCATGTTCCTTTGGAAATGAGGTACATTGTCTTCTCTAACTCACTGAAACATCTGCAATGTATATGAATTAAGGAAACAATAAATAAGTATGTTATGTTTCTGATTGCACTACAGGTATTTGCTTCCCAGGTAGTACTAGTGGCAAAGAACTCTCTTGCCAACCCAGGAGACTTGAGAGAGGCAGGTTGGATCCCTAGGTCCAGAAGATTCCCTGGAGGAGGACACAGCAACTCATTCCAGTATTCATGCCTAGAAAATCCCTATGGGCCTAGGAGCCTGGAGGGTTATAGTCCATGGGGTCACAAAGAGTCAGGCACAACTGAAGTGACTTAACAGGCAACCACATAGGTATTCCATTCAGAGAACAGGAAATAATATATATGTATATATATGTCGAGTTATATGAACAACAGTTGTATGATTACATCATGTTTTTATCTGGGAATAAAACACACCATTTGTTCACAGATCATCTTCTTTGAGCTTTTCCTTTCAGTTCACTAGAGGATTTCTAAAAAATGTTATTTACCTTTCTGACTTCAATTTGTCTCATTCATATAGCAAATTGATCTTAATAGGAGATTAAGTTTCAGTACCATTCACCATTTTTTAAGCATCAACGAACATTCAGTTCAGTTCAGACTTTCAGTCATGTCTGAGTCTTTGGGACCGCATGAATTGCAGGACGTCAAGCCTCCCTGTCCATCACCAAATCCAGGAGTTCACTCAGATTCACATCCATTGAGTCAGTGATGCCATCCAGCCATCTCAACCTCTGTCGTCCCCCTTCTCCTGCCCCCAATCCCTCCCAGCATCAGAGTCTTTTCCAATGACTCAACTCTTCGCATGAGATGGCCAAAGTATTGGAGTTTCAGCTTTAGCATCAGTCCTTCCAATGAACACCCAGGACTGATCTCCTTTAGAAGGGACTAGCTGGATCTCCTTGCAGTCCAAGGGACTCAGGAGTCTTCTCCAACACCACGGTTCAAAAGCATCAGTTCTTCGGTGCTCAGCTTTCTTCACAGTCCAAATTTCACATCCATACATGACCACTGGAAAACCCATAGCTTTGACTAGATGGACTTTTGTTGGCAAAGTAATGTCTCTGTTTTTGAATATGCTATCTAGGTTGGTCATAGCTTTCTTTCCATGGAGTAAGCGTCTTTTAATTTCATGGCAGCAATCACCATCTGCAGTGATTTTGGAGTCCCCAAAAATAAAGTCTGACATTGTTTCCACTGTTTCCCCATCTATTTCCCATGAAGTGATGGGACCAGATGCCATTTTCTGCCTCAACTATTAATCATCCTTTCTTGGAACAAACAACTAGAAATCAGTGTTCATAGACTAGATGTGATTAGATGTAATTATTGAGAGACTATGATTGGCAAATCACTGTTACTATATTGTAGATATTAAAGAGTGACTAGGTAAGACACGAATCCCACTTTCTTGAAATTTACCAACTAATAAATTCACCCCCCCAACACACACAGATGCACAGAAATGAATACTTGTTATCATTCAGTCATGATTAAAATTTATGATTTGGTCACTGTTGTAAAAGTGAGGAAGGGGAACTGGTCAGTTTATATTTCACCTCCAGTTGGTTAAATTTTTAGTTGCCTCATAAAACTGTTTAAAATGTGCTATTTACTACAAAGTGAAATAAATGAGATCCCAGTTACTTCTTTTTTCATGTTTATCTTCTCTCACTCTAGCTCTCACTGTTATTCTTTCTTTTTTAAGCTAACTGTCATTCACACAACAGGAGACTAAGAAGAGACTCTTTGAGTGTGAATATTAATACTGAAAGGCAGTGCCGCCAGTTAAGATGCCTCAGGGAAAAGTGATTAAAGACTTCAATAAAGCGACAGAAAATTATGCTATATGAAAGGATTTTGTCTAACTCTTCACTTTCTGTTAATTTCTTTGTTTCAGAGTAGTTTTTTACTGGGCGTCTTTTTTTTTTTTTTTTTAATTTCCCTTCATGCTAACCTAGAGGAATTTTCTTGCAAGTTAAGCAACAGCTTTCCTGAAATGCAGGCAACTTTTGTTAAGTTTTTCAGGATACTTCTAAATTTCAGAAAATGTATAGACTTGGCAGTTTTAAGAAGGAATTTGCTAAATGAATTGACAGGCATTCAGTTTTCTAATTATGTTCATGGGAGTATGGCTTGCAAATTACATGATTTTCCTTGCCTTCATTTGGTGATCAATCCTTTGATAACAAAAGGTTTATTTTACCATACCTTTCATATACATTTATCTGCCTCACTTTCCAATATCATAAGAAGTAATTATGGAATTTTTAAATTAAAGAAACTGTGAGTATGTGTTTGTGTGTGTGTGTGTGTGTGTGTATGTGTGTGTGTGTGTATGTGCTCAGTCATGTCCTACTCTTTGTAGTTCTATGGAATGTAGCCCGCCAGGCTCCACTGTTTATGGGATTTCCTGGGCAAGAATACTGGGGTGGGCTGCCATTTAGATTATCTAATTCCCAAATTTGCAGTGTTTGCACCGGTCAAAACAAGTTCCCATTTTTTCATTTATGGAAATCACTTCTGAAAAAAAATCCTGTCTACCAATAAATGAAATAATAGCTTTCATATTTTTATTAAAGAGGTCTGAAATAAATAGCAAGTCCAGTATATATAAACTGACTAATATCAAGCCACTTAGGAATAAATAAATATTTTGGGATTAGCTTGTGTAACATTAAAAGGTTGATATAATTTTTATTAGATTTTTCCCAAACAATGTTAGTATTTCATATTCCTTAATTAATCCTTCCAAAGGGATATATTGGTGTTGGGTTGATCAAAATGTTGGTTTGGGTTTTTCTGTAACATAGAATCTTTTGGCCAAAAACCCAATATAGAGGAGACTTCAGCTGTGGAACTTATGGTTCAGCTAGCCAACTAATCTGTATATAAATTAGAAGCTACATATAATCTGGAAACTCAAATGAATGGCACACTGTTGAAAATTATCTTATAAGGCAAATTATTATCATATTTTAAAACTGCTTAAGTATAACACATTCAGAAAATTACACAAAACGTAAATACATAAGTGAACTGAAACAGAAGGAATACCTTTGTAACCACTAATTACTAAGGAACAGAATATTTCCAGTACTATATTGATGCCCCTCCCAACCACTCCCCCAGCCAGAAGCAAAAGACATGCATACTATCAACATTAGTAGATTATGCAAAGCTCATTTCCAAAATCATTACAACCATTTGAACTCCCACTAATAGAATATCACAATTTCTTTCCTGACAATGATCTTTGCATCAACTTTTTTTCATACATAGTACTTCAGGTCTTCTCAATTTTAATATAGAATGAAAGCTCATATGATTTAATTTTTGTTTCCCTCTTTACAAATAATATTTGCAATTTTTAATACATTCAATGAACCCTTTTTTATGAAGTTCCACTACTAGATACACAACTTATAGACATGTACTTATCTATGCAAAAAGATATACATATAGAAGAATGTTGACAGTTAATAGTCCAATACTGTAGATTACCCAAATATCCATCAATATTAGATAATTATGGAGAACTCACACAATGAAATATTACAGAGAAGTGAGATATATGAAAACAATTTAGCAAGAGAAGAGTCTCATTTCTGTGTTGAGTTGGGCCTTCTCCTTATTGATTTATAACCATTCTTTATGTATTTGAATGCAAGTCCTTTCTCAGCTTATGTGTTACAACTATCTTTTCCCATTAAGTGGCTTTCCTTTGGACTCATAAATGATGACTTTTGATGGACATAAACTTCTACTTTTAATGTAGTTCAACCAATCATTCTTTACTTGTGGCTAAGGTGCAGAGTACATCATGAGAAATGCTGGATTAGAAGAAACACAAGCTGGAATCAAGATTGCTGGGAGAAATATCAATAACCTCAGATATGTAGATGAGGCCACCCTTATGGCAGAAAGTGAAGAGGAACTAAAGAGCTTCTTGATGAAAGTGAAAGTGGAGAGTGAAAAAGTTGGCTTAAAGCTCAACATTCAGAAAACGAAGATCGTGGCATCTGGTCCCATCACTTCATGGGAAATAGATGGGGAAACAGTGGAAACAGTGTCAGACTTGATTTTGGGGGACTCCAAAATCACTGCAGATGGTGGTTGCAGCCATGAAATTAAAAGATGCTTACTCCTTGGAAGAAAAGTTATGATCAACCTAGATAGCATATTCAAAAGCAGAGACATTACTTTGCCGACTAAGGTCCATCTAGTCAAGGCTATGGTTTTTCCTGTGGTCATGTATGGATGTGAGAGTTGGACTATGAAGAAGGCTGAGCACCGAAGAATTGATGCTTTTGTGGTGTTGGAGAAGACTCTTGAGAGTCCCTTGGACTGCAAGTAGATCCAACCAGT